>JAODAL010040028.1:0-37367 GCA_025379985.1 Phyllomedusa bahiana
TTGGGCAGGTCTCAATAGAAAGCTGCGCTGCTTTTTGGGGAAATTTCTAGGACTGACTCCTGTTGTACATCTGAGATTCGGATTTTTCATTTTTTGGGGAAACGTGACGCCAAAACCCCCTTTTTTAAAGGTTTTGTACTAAAGCTGCCAAATCACTTTTGGCCGGGGAGAAGGGGGGAGTACTACTCAAAGCTCGGGGTGGGGCCACTGGGAATTTGGCCCCCTTTTCACCGGAATTTTCGGGGAAACCAAACAGCCGGCCTTTGGGTTGGTGAATTAGAAGCCGCTATAGCATCCCGCGCATGTGCTGCACAGGGGATAGAGGGACATGATTAACCCGCCTGTGAATGTTAAAATGTAAAAGAGTGGAGCTTAGATGGAAAAAACAGGTGTGAGTTTCCCTGTCATTCTCCAAAGGGGGCAAAGACAGAGTCCATTGAGGGAGTGGGGCTATCCCCCCCCCAGAAAGGGGGCTTTTGGGAATTTTGCCAGGTGTCATAAGCAGGGGTTTTTCCCTTTCCGGTTCCCCCAGATGGGGGGTGGGCTCCCCCAAAAGGCGGGAGGGGTTTTCTTGTCAAGTGGTAATTTGCTGGGTTATGCACTTCACCCCCTCTCCCATGGGGAAAAAATCTCCCCCCCAAATGGGTGCTTGCTCAAAAGCCACAATGTCAGGGGCTATTTCCTCGGCCACATGAGGCCAATTCAAGGGGGGCCCCCGGGGCCCCCCCTGCGGGTCAGGGCCCAAAAGTGGGGGATTTATCAGTGGACTTACTGTCCTAAGGCGGGGGCCCCTGCTGCTTTTTGCGCTGGCTCCCCCCCCCTCCCTCCCGGCCTTGTTTTTCTGTAGCTCACGGAGCTCCTGTGGAGAAGCCTCAGGGGGATTGGGGTTCCCGCAAAACGGCTGTGTTTTAAGGCCGCAGGACTCGTTTTTTTTGCACTTTTCCCCCCACGCCCCTTTTCCCGCTGAGTCAGTGTGGGGAGATGGCGCCCGCCGCGGGGGAAGAACCCTGGAGGACAAATGGGAGGTCCGCAAGCAGGGAAAAAAAAAATTTTTTAAATTAGCACCCCTTCGTCCCGGTGCTGCAGAGGCCCCCCCCTTCACTTGCCCTTCTTCCCATAAACCCCCAAATTCCCTTTGATTAGAAGGCCGGAGACGAGCTCCAACCCAAATCGCCCCCCTTCCTGCACAGGCAGGCCCCCCCCCCCTTTTTTCTAATTTTTTCACAATGTTTTTTTGTTTTTTTTAAAATTTTACACAATAGAAATGCTTTTGTAAAAAAATTACTTTTTTATGTCGTTGTAGGCTGCTAGACTGATTATGGGCTTGTTTTTTGTGGGCTGGGTTGACCTTTTTATTGGTACCATTATGGAATGCATATGCTGCTTTTATAATCTGTTATTCAATCTTTTATTCAAAAGGAAAACACGTTTTTGCATCACCATAAAACATGGGGTAAAACTTTTTTTTTGGGTATCTTTTTTTGGGGGCAAAAGGCTTTTTGAGGGTTTTTAAAAAATGTTTTTTTTTTTTGGAAGGCAGGGTAAAGAAAAATTTGAAATTTAGAGATGGGCAAATTGATTTTTAACAAAGTGGAATAATTTTAGAATTTCAGGAAAACTTGGGTTTTTCTGAACGAATTCAAAATTTTGGGTACTTCGGGGGAAACCCGAATTTGTCTTTTGATTGAAAAATTTTCCCTGCGAGCACATGGCGTTCATGGGGCAAAAGCACCGGGTAGGAAAAGGGCATAGCCTGAAAGAAAAATTTTGCAGAATAAAGCCAATCGAGACCAGCAGGTTTCCCTGGACTTCACCGCACTATATAAAGTCCGGCGCAAACGCGGGAAAGGGCTCCCCACTCCCCCAAACTGTAACTGATCAGGGAAGGTGGGTGCGCGGCGGGATTTTTAATATGCTTTTAAACTGAAAGAACTGATTTTTAAATTACACAAATTTTTTGTGGGGGAATCAGCTTTGCCCTCAGGGGCCCTGCTTCTTTTAATTTTTCTATTTTTTTTTTTTTTGGGGGGAAAGGATTTTGGAAGTCCAATGTCCCGTCCTCGCAGTTTTCCCAATATACATTTTAATGCTCTCGGCTAAACGAAACATTAAAAATTCCCAAAGGGGGGATCTAAGCCAGTTCCTGTTGTTTATCCTTTAAAAAAAAACACCCTTTTTTTTAACAATAAAAATTACCATTTAAAATTTTTGGGGCTGCTAAATTTCTTTTGCCGGGTTTTACTTCCAGGGGATTAATTAAGCTTTGGTTTTTCTATTTTGGGTGACGCCAAAAACCGTTTTTTTAAAAACCGCCAAAAAATAAAATTTTCCTGTACCTAATTCACAAGCGAAGGAAAAATAAAATTTTTTCCTTGTTGTGTAGCTTAGAAAACATGGCAATTTTGTAAAAACGCAACAAGCAAGAAATTTTGGGTGGCGGGCTCAATTTTTTGTGCCGCAATTCATCCAGGGGGTTAATTTAAAGCGTTTTTTTTCTGTTGTTAAACAAAAAAAAACCCCGTTTTTTCACCGCCAAAAAATTAAAATTTTTTCCTGTGCATAATTCACAAGCAAAAGGTTTAAAATTAAAAATTTTTTTCTCTTGTTGTGAAAGGGGAAAAAAACCCCATTTTTTAACCCCGGGCTAAAAAGCTAGTATTTTTGGTGGCGCCCCAATTCTTTTGCCAATTTACACCCGGGGGGTTTTAATTAAGCGTTGTTTTTCTCCCTGTGGTAAAAAAAATTTAAACCGTCTTTTTCCCCGGGCCAAAAATTAAATTTTTCCCTTTTAAAGCAAAATTCACGACGAAGGTTAATTTCAATTTTTTCTCTTGTTTTGTAGCTTTAAAAACACGCAATTGGGAGCACGCTACAAAAGCTTGTAATTTGTGGTTGCTCAATTTTTTGGGGCAATTTTACATGGGAGGGGTTTAATTAAATTTTTGTTCTGCGTTGTTTTCTCAGTAAAAAGGAAACTTTTTTTTTTCAAACCGGGCCCCAGAATAAATTCTGTAGCATAATTCATATCCAAGGTTAATTAATCCGTTTGTGTTTTTATATTTTATTTAAAAACACAGAGTTTTTAAAAAAGGCAAAATAAAAATCAATTTTTTCCCTTTTCCCTTTTTGGGGGCGCAATTTATATCCAAGGGTTACCAAGCTTGTAAAAAGGGGGCATTTGGAGTCAAAATTTCAGGGTGTGTATTTAAACATATAAAATATCTTCATGAAACAGTGTCTGTCCCTTTTTAGAACAAACATAGTCAGACAGAGAGGGCAGGGTCTTCACCTGCGAGTGGGAGAGGCACAAAAATTCCAGGGCCCAGGGTTTCGCACAGCAAAGGGGGCTCCCCAGCAGGGGGGCACTCGCCGCTGTTTTCTAGCGGGCCTTTGGCCCACTAGCAACCCAAAAGGGTTTTTGATTTGGTTTTTACTAGGTCATTCCACCCTTTCCCCCCCAGGGGACAACTGACCCAACCCCCCCAAGATCCGGTTTGGGGAAAGGGCAGCCCCCAACCCTTAGTTGGCATGGCCGGGGAACGGGTCAGCGGCCCTCCCCCGTCCTCAAAACCCCCTCTGTCCCAACCCTTTTTTCCCGCCCCGAGATCGATCTACTATGGGTTTTGGGCTCGCGCCCTATATAGCGGGATGAACAATTTTAGGGGGTCAGGGCCCGCAGCTACTTTTTGGGAGCGAAGAAATTTGGGCCAATATCCCCTTTCTTCTTTCATAAGGGGGGGCAAAGTATAGATGTTGAGAGGCATGGGGGTTTAAGTTGTGAGGGGGTCAGCCTTTCATACCCCAAACGGGGGATGAGGACAGCCCGTACGATGAAAACCCCAAATAGATGATGAAGGGAGCCACCGCACTTGGGAAACCGGGGAGGCAAGGGGTTCATTTATCGTCAGGAGAAGGGTGGGGGTCAGCTTGCCGTCATTAAGGGGGCGCAGCCACCAAATGGGGGCTTTTGGCCCCTGGGGCGCAGGGTACACAGTTTTAGGGGCGGGAGCCAAGCGCCACCGTTGGGAAAAAAAACCCCTTCGCAGGTCCAAGAAAATAACGGAACAGGGGGTCACGAGGCAGCGGCCACAGTAGTTTACTCAGTGCAGCGTTGGCGGGAAAAACCGATACTCGGCGGTGTTTGGGAGTTCTTTGCTAAGGGCCCGGAGGAGCCGAATATGGGTATTTTAGAACTGTAGCAAAATTGAAGCGTGGCCGGGGGCTAACGGGCCCCACGGCCCTGCGCCACACATGCAGCATCACCACCCGGTGGCCGGGGAGAAACGGGCCCAAGTGGGTTCCCATCCTGCCCCCGCAGCAACAGCGCGAGCGCCCAGTGGCACGAAATACCATTGCAGCCGTCAAGGCTCCACCAAACCCCTGCAAAAGGGACTGTTTTTTTGACATCATCTCCCGGTCCAGATGCTTTTCTCCTGCTACCATCCGCAGCGTCGTTTCAGCGGGGGCGATTGCAAAAAAACAACAGTATCGTCCCCCCTCCAAAGGGTGCAAAGCTGACCGTACTCCTTCCAATTTGTTGGGGCCAGTCCCGCCCTTTCCAAAGGGGGACCGCACCGTTCAAGAACAATGGCTTGTGCCGACCGAGATGGGGAGTTCCAAGCCATAATTTCTTTTTTAAAATGGCAGCACCATCACTGTATAAATAGTAAACAAAGGGGGGCCATCCTTTAGCTTATTTGGCCCAGGCCACCAACAACTTGGGCAGGAAGGCGCCGCTTTCTCCTCCCCCGTTGTCAAACGCGGCTCCTGCGCCAATGCCGCCTCCTCCTCCTCCACCACCACCACCCTCCAGACTCCACAAGTAAGCTCCATCATAAAAAATGATAGGGCACAGCGGTGTCACCAGTTTACACCTGCTTCCTCGGCGAACGAAGTCACATAGGGGAGGAACTGCTCCGCGCCATGCAGGCCCAAGGAAAAAGATGTGTGGCCCTTTTTCCGGCCCAAATGCAAATCGGAACCATGGTGACGGCAATGGGGGAAAATGGTGTCCGCGGGTGCAACCGAGGAGGGATGTTTTCCCTGCACCCTTCATGGCGCATGTGTTCAATCTTGGGTTTTGAAAAGGTTCCTGAAGTCTTCCACCCGTCCCTTCAGAAGATTCCCGAAAATGGCCAGGGAAACTGTGCATTTCAAAATTCATCCATTTCCTACAAAGCCAGGAAAAACCCTCCTCGAGTTGCCCGCGGCCCCGAACGGCCTCCCCCAAAACACTCTGATTTGCAGGGGGGTTAAAATAAGAAACCAGGGGCCCCAAAAACAAACTTTTGGATGGGGCCCCCCCCTCCCCCCCTTTCCCACCTCCCCCGACCAAGGGAAAATTTACCAGGACATGCTGTTTGTAATACAAAAGGGGTAAATTTCCCCACCATACATCTCACTAACATTTAAGCAACGAAAAAAAATCCCACCCTTTTCCCAAAACCGACATTTACCCAAATAACGCTACTACATAAGGGCCGGGTTTTACCTCCAGAACATGACCACAAAAGTGACTGAAAAAATTTTCCCCACCTATTTTGCAGTACCCCAAAGAACCCCAAAAGTCCGGCCATATAGTGACCAAATAGTGGTTATACCAAATGAAAACAGGGTCTGCAGACTGTATATAAAACCCCCCATAAAAGGGCCCAAAAGGGTGGTAGATATCATTTTCACAGACCTTTTGCAGGTTTTTTTTAACCCCCATACGTGGGGGATATAGTGGTAGATATCAGTGTACACAGACTAGTGATTTAAAAGTGTAGTTACATCTTGGGGACTCACAGTTTTCGTTTCCCCTGAACCCCGTTGTTGACTTTCCCCCTTTTTTCTGCATTCCGTTTCCCGTCCGCCATCATGACCTCTCCCGACCACTTGGGCCCTTCAGAAATTTAAGGGCACAAATATCTCAGAATCCTTTACTTTTCCAGCACCTGGCCCCCCCGGCTATATTGGGGGCCCTTTAGGGAGGCAGGGTTTTTGGTTAAAATATTTGGGGGCCATACAGGTAGACAGTTTGGTTAGGTGGGCTATTTGGGGGCCTTTAAAAATAGGGCACAGGGTTTTTGGTAGCTTTTGGGGGCCCCCCTATAAGTAATAGGCAGGGGTTAGAGGGGCTTTAGAAAAAGGGAGGTTTTGGCTTGTGGGGCTTTAGATAGGGAGGCTTGGGGGCTTTTGATAGGGAGGCTTAGGCTTATTTGGGGGGTTTAATAGGCAGGGTTAGAGGGCTTTAGATAGGGGAGGCTTTTGGGGGCTTTAGAAAGGGAGGGTTAGGGTTAGGGGGGTTTAGATAGGCCTTAAGGGTTATGAGGGCTTTAGAAGGGAGGCTTTGAGAAAGGGTTTTAAGGGTAAGGGAGGGTTAGGGGGGCCCTTTTGAAAAAGGCAAAGGGTTTGGGGGCTTTAAAATAGGCCCGGCTTTGGGCATAAAAAAAGGGAGGCCTTGGGCGGTAAATATGCAGGCTTAGGGTATGTTTCAGGCAGGCTTAAAAGGGGTATACAGGGGGTTTTGGGGGATACAGGCAAAGGGTTAGGGGTTTTATAGGATGGGTTAGGGGGGGAAAACAAAAGGAAAGGGTTAGGGGGTAAAAAGGGAAAGGGTTAGGAAGGGGATAAAAGGGAGGATTTAGGAGGTTTTACAGGGAAGCTTTGGGGGTAAAAAAAGGGAGGCTTAGGATTTATAACAGGGCTTTGGGGTATACAGGCAGGTTAGGGGTTACAGGCAGGATTAGGGGGAAAAAGGCAGGCTTTGAGGTTTTCAGGCAGGATTTGGGGGATATAGGCGGCTTAGGGGTATCAGGCAGGCTTAGGGGTATACAGGAAGGCTTAGAGGTATACAAGCAGGCTTAGGGGTATACAGGCAGGGGTTATACATATAAAAGGCAGAAATTAGGGGTATACAGGGAGGCTTTGGGGTTTTACAGGGAGGCTTAGGGGTATACAGGGAGGCTTAGGGGGATATAGGGAGGCGTAGGGGGTTTAATGGCAGGGGTAGGGGGATACAGGGTGGGTTTTGGGGGATACCGGCAGGGTTAGGGGATACAAAGGGGGCTTTTTGGGGAAAACCCGGGGTATACAGGCAAAGGGTTAGGGGTATAAAAGGCAGCCTTTTGGAGTTATAGGGAGGCTTAGGGGTTTTAAAAGGCAGGGTTAGGGGGGTTTTTAGGGAGGGGTTAGGGGTATAAAAGGCATGCTTTTTGGGGGTCTTAAAAACGCAAGGGGATTTTTGGGATGCAGGGGGGCTTAGGGTTATATGGGAGGCTTAGGGGTATACCCGGGAGGGTTTGGGGTATACCCGGGGGGTTAGGGATATACAGGCAGGGTTTGGGTATATAGGCAGGTTAGGGTTATACAGGGAGGGCTTAAGGGGGGGATAAGCAGGGGTTGTTGGGGGGAATAGGCAGGCTTAGGGTATGCAGGGAGGCTTAGGGGTATATAGGCATGCTTAGGGGTAAACAGGGAGGCTTAAAGGGGTTTTACAGCAGGCTTGTGGGGGTTAAAAGGCAGGCTTTGGGGTTATACAGCAGGCTTGTGGGGTTTTAAAAAGGGAGGCTTAGGGGTATTTCAGGGAGGTTGTGGGGGGTATAGGCAGGCTTGGGGGGATAAATCAGCTTGTGGGGGGTATTTAGGCAAGGGTTAGGGGGGGGGGTATAGGGGGGTTAGGGGGTATACAGGCGGCTATGGGGTATACAAAGGGGAGGCTTTTGGGGGTGATAGGCGGCTTAAGGGGCCCAAAAAAAATAAGAAATCCCCTTTCTCCCCTCGGTCCCACGCTCCCCCGATGCGCCGCACTGCAGGCTCCTGCCCCTCTGTGCTCCCGCGCCCGGGGGGCGCGGTTTATGTCACGTCACTGGCCGGGCCGCCCCCCGTGATCACAGAGGGGGCCCGGGAGGGGAAGTAGCAGAGGGGAGCGTTTGGAAAATCCATTTTGTTACCCTCCGGGTTTGCGCGGGCCCCTTAACGCCCCAGGGGCCCGGGGGATTCAGAGGTACATCGCCGGGCCCCGCAGCTCCCCGCCCCCCCGCAGTGAATTTTGTATGTTTTAAATGCCGGGGGGCCCCCCGGGGCTTAACAAACCGGGGGACGGAAAACGGTAGCAAACTGCCCCCGGGGGGCGGGCCCCCCCCAAAACCCCACGGGACCCGGAGCAACTGCAAACCCCCGCTACCCCCGGTTTGTTTTCGCCCTGCTTTATATGCGATGTTTCCAAACCCCTTGGAAAATTTCCCGCCCGCCCCAAATTGGACTTTAATGTATAAAAGAGAAAAGGGCCCTTAACGATTTTTTGATTTATCCAGGCGGACAGGAGTACTCCCCGTGTAACTTGATGTCCGCCTTTTGGGAGCTCATGGGGTGAAAACCTTTCCGTTTTTTTGAGGCCCCTTTTGAGGGGCCACGTTTTTTTTTTAGTCGCCGGACTACAAAATGAATAAACGTCATTTCCCCTGCTTCATTCCTGGAAAAAGATGTTGAACAAACTGTTTTGGGGAGGGGAATGGAGACGTGGGGGGACACATCTGTGGCCCCCCCCCCTGAAAATCCGGTGGGGGACTGAAATGGAGGAGGAGGAGGAGGAGGACAATTTTGGGGCAGAAGCATTGTCCCGGTGAAATGAGTGGATTTCTATTTTGGAAACCCCCGCTACCCCCGGGCCAAAAAGGGAACCTTTTTTTCCCTAAAATTTAGAGGGAGGGGCCAAAAATCAAATACTAAAAGGGAAAATCCTCCGTAGCTTTTGGCCCCTTGCCTATTTTGCGGGAAACGTCCCTCCTTTTGAAGGTCTGATTGGGGGGTTCTTCCCAGCGCCCCGTATTTCTGCCGGGCTGCGGGGAAGGGTGGGGGGGGGGAGCAGTCCCAAAGCCCTCAGAGCAAACCTAATTGGGAGTCACTGATGAGCACTTCCTTCCCCCCGCCTATGGGGAGGGCAGTCCCAGCGCAGCAGCAGGACCGGGAGCAACCCTGAAAAAAACAGGTGGGGCCTATTTGGGACACCTCTGCCCCCCCAGTTAAAGACGCTGGATTGGGCAGTCAAACTGGATGCGTGGCCGCAACTTGCCGAGTTTGCAGTGGAGAAGTGTCCGCTCGGCCAGTAGTGTGGCATCAGAGCGGGTGTTCAGTGCGGCAGGGGCCTCGTTACCCCAAGGAAAACCGCTTGTCCACGAAATGTGGAACGATGCCCTTTGTCAAGATGAATCAGGCTGGTCGGCCAAGTTTTCCAACCCCAACGCCTTAGGCGTCAGACTCATCAGCCATGCGCTCACCCCAACTGAAAAATGAGTTGGGTTTAAAATCCTCCTCACCCATATTTTGATGCTGCCAAACCCGGCTATGCCACAATCGCTGCCCTTTTCCCTTTTGCCCCCAACCCTTTTCCGGGACTGGTATTGCCCCCACCTCCCACTCTGTCATTTTGCCCTGTTGACCTCTGTGCTGTTGTTGCTGGTGCCTACATCCCCACTGTGTCATTTTGGCCACTGTCTACCTCAGCTGCTGCGCCGTGACCCACACCTGTATTGGCCCCTGTCTGACCTCATGCTGCTGCTGTGGCTCTGCCGTGACCTCACACTGTGTCATTGTCCCCCCTCTTTGGCCTCTTTTTTTGCCCCTCCAGAAGTATTGTGCCCTGTTGTATTTTCCCGCTGCTGGGCTGCTGCCGTAAACCAACACTGTGTCTTGTGCCACGCGGACTATGTGCTGCTGTGGGTGCTGCCTTGACCTACACACTGTGTCATTGATCGTGCTAACTCTCTGGCTGCTCCTGATTTTGGGCCACGCATCCAATGTCATTGGTCCACTGTCTGACTGGGGGGGGGTTGGGGGGGGGTTGTATTCTTCATGAGCTGCTGCTGCGTGACCTCCCACACTGTGTCATTGTGCCAACTGCTGTGGCCTACTCCTTTTTTTCCACCTCTAGAATGTCATTGTGCCAAGTTATGTTGTGATTCTACAAAAAAAAGTAATATTTATAAACAAATTAAAAAATATATGTAAAATATACTAATCTGACCTCATAGCTGCTGCTGGCTGCTAGCCTGTGCCTAACACACTGTGTCATTGTCCCACTATGTCGCTCTACTCCTAGTTTGCCACCTACGCAGAATGTCAAGTGCCACTGTCTATTGACCTTCATACTGCTGCGTGGAGAGGGGGGGGGGGGGGGGGGGGGGCGCTCCTGACCGCAACACCACTATCTACTCTCATTGAGTGCGCGGACCTGTCTGACGCTAAGCTGCGAGCGGGGGGGGGGGGGGGGCTGGGGGGGGGGGGGGGGTGTCCTCTGATGACCTACACAGCAGGGGGGGGGGGGGGGGGTAGTCACTGTGCCCTGTCTGACCTCATGCTGCTGCTGTGGCTGCTGCCGTGACCTCCACACTGTGTCTAATTGTCCCCCTCTGTAGGCCTACTCCTGATTTTTGCACCTCTCCTCATGTCATTGGGAGGGTGGGGCGGGCACTGAGCGGGACTTTGTCCCCCCTATCCCACCCCCCACTCACCGCGCTCCATGCTGCTGCTGTGGCTGCTGACGAGTGCGCTACACACTACTGTCACTGTGCCAACTGTCTAGACCTATTGCTGTCTGCTGTGGCCTGCGTGCCGTGACGCTACACACGTGTCGATTGTGCCACCTGTCTGACCTCATCTGCTGCTGTGGCTGCTGCCGTGACCTTACACACCCTGTCTATTTCCGTGCATACTGTTTCTGACCATCATGCGCTGGCTGCTTGTGGCTCTGGCCAGAGTGACACTACACACTGTGACATTGTCCACTCTGTGGCGATACTCATCTGTTTTTGCCACTCACAGAATGTCATTGTGCCACTGTCTAACTCATCATCTAGCTAGGCATGTGGCTGCTGCCTGTAACGGGGCGGGGGGGAGGACTCTGGTGGAGCATTGTTCCACTCCTGTGCCTACCCTGTATTTTGCTCACCTCCATTCATGGTGGGGGGGGGGGGGGGGGGGGGGCATAATAATATTAGTCCTTTCTCTGACCTCAGGCTGCTGTACTGCTGCGTCACCACCACACTCTGTCCACTGATGTGCCGACCTGAGCCCTCCAGCTTGTTTTTTTCCAGCTCGTACCGCTCACATGACTCTTTATCAGGCTACATTCCCCCTTCTAGTTTTTTGTCATTTTGCCTCTTAAGTGTCACAGAATTGTTATAGTGAGGAGCGCGATTCAGTAAGAGCGGCGGCAGTCAGTTCTGGCGTGTCATACTAAAACACAATCATTGTATTGAAAGAAGGCTACAACCCAAACCTGAGCTTCCCTCTGGCATATTTACAAGTCAGTGGCAGCAACGTTCTAGCAGCACCTGCTGGCAGGCTCTGTGCAGGGCGCTGGAAATAGCTGTTTTTTTAAGCGTGATTACGTGCCGCGAAGTTAATTCGGAACGAAGTTTTTTTTTGTCGAGAATTTGGGCGAAGTTGAACAGAACCTGAATTTCGGTGAAATTCGCGCAAATTATATATTCGTCTCTAACTATGAATCTAGATGTTTTATATTTTAATATTTATTCAAGGCTATACCATGTACGATATACATGACAAGTTAGTTCTACTTCTTAGGTTGAGACAATTGCGAAGATACCCAATTTATGTAGTTTTTTTTGGATGGAAGTACTGGGTGAAAAAACAGCGTTGAGGCGTGTGGGAGTAAAACACAATTTAAGCATAACACCCTGTCCACTGATAGCCATAACGTTTTATATTTTTCCATACACAAAGCTGATGTAATGGCGTTTTTGCGTGTGGGAGTGGACGATGGAGCGCGCACTCTGCGATTTAGTGGAAGAGTTTTCTCTGCGAGCGCTTTTTGGGGGGGGGGAGGGGGAGGGGGGGGGGGGGGCCTGATGTATTGCTGCAGATGAACAAAAATCGCAATTCTGTGATTTTTTTTTTTGAATTTTTTTACAGAGTGCACTGTGCGGATTAATTAACATGACTTTATAGGGTAGATCCTAATGCACACGATGACATCAAATATGATTACTTTATTTATTTTTTATTTTTTGGGAGGCAATTGCTATCTGTAAAGGGGAAAAGGATGGTGTACGTGTTTTTATTTTATTTTATCTTGATAGAGTTTCTACATTTTTTTACATTTCAGTTCTTATCCCCATAGAGGATTTATATGCTAATCATATCTATATATAACACACTGATAGCAATAGAGGATCAGATACAGAAGTAGATCAGCTGCTCTATAGCTAGGTCCTCGAGCGAGGCAACGTTTAAGTCACCATGCCTGGCAATGCCCACAATGCATTAGTAAAGCATCCGGGCTGTCAGGTACGGACACCGATAGCAGGTCGAAGGAGCTCACTCCTTCTGTCTGTGCCTTAGCTGTGGTGATCATGATAGATTGTGGCAGCTAAGGGGTAATCACCCCACATACCGGTACATCCATTTGCGGGAACGCACTTCCCACTAGGACATATCGGTACATCCTACGTCAGGCAGGGGTTAGACCATCCTTTGGTTTTAGGCCACATTTTGTGGCTTAGGGGTTGGTCCCTGTATAACTTACTTTCTTTTGAGATTAAGCTCACAGACAGATGTGCTGAATGTTTTATGTTTTCTGATACAATTCAGAATTCATTGTACCATTAACGATGGCCTGCGGTCCTGTACCAGCCTCAGTGAGCGCGGGCGAGCGCACAAGACACTTGATCGGGGAGGATGAAAAATGTGGTGTGCAGCGCGTGGGGGGGGGGGGGGGGGGCGGGGCGGGGGGGGGGGGGGGGGGCATGTTTACGTTTAGGAGGAGAGAGGGAGGGGTTTTGCTGTCATGCAATGTTTTCCATTCACCAAACAGAATGCTTCTCATTTAATCCAAAATGCTCAATTTTGGACTCATCGTCTCATTGTCCCAGTACCCATTTGGCTGGTGCCACTTGATTTTGTCACTGCGTCTGGCGCACTATATATGAGGTTTTCTTACAAAAAATATGGCGTGCGTATTTCTCCTCGGGCTCATTATGCTATTAAGAATATATATATTAAAAAAATAAAATTATATATATAAGTATTAAAAAACTGGGTTTTTGTTAATCTATGCAATTGCGCTACTACTGAATCTCTTCAGATGTGATAGGCAAAGCGCACTAAATACACAGAGATCCTAAAATATATAACAATCTAAGGGAACCCATATCTAAATCTAAGTAAACCAACAAACCGAAAAAATAATATGACACGGGGGGGGGGTAAACTCCTTCAGAACAGTATCAGTCCCTGCTTCCCCCCACAAACAGTGTAAACGACCGTGAACCTCATGGGCCAGGTGTATCTCTACCCACCTCTACTTTATATATTCGTCCTAATCCACTTTCACTGTTTTCCAAATTATGTGTATAAACCTAGGGTGTATACACAGAGCATCAGCTTCTCGCTCTTCTCCTATCATTAGGCCCTTGCAGTGTCTAGTAGTAGCGAGGTGTCATACAAGCCCTACTGACAGGTTCTACCTCTAGCCATCGCCACTTCTAGTGCATATAACACTGTTTACTGCGTCTGTTAACGTACAAGTCGCCTCGGGAAAAGAAAAAACAAAAAAAATGAATCATGTAGCCACTTTGACAGTGTAAAACAGTACAAAACCCCCCACACACCATGCCAGTCTTGTGTTACGTGGCATATGGAACCGCATGTGTCATAGATTGGGTTCTTTTTCTGTATTTATGCTACTGGGATTTGGGGGTTGGTGCCGCGAGACAGTACTTATACAGGGGGGGGGGGGGGGGGGGGGGGCGTTAGGTAAGTTTAGGGGAAGTAGGTATAGTCATTGGTAGGGTATGTGCAAAAATTGTAGGGGGGGAAAAATGTGTTTATTCTGTCATGAAGAATAGTAGATTAATAGTTAAGAAGTCCCTATATTCATGAAGTGCTCCCCAATCTCCATCTGCCCATCACAA
Source organism: Phyllomedusa bahiana (assembly GCA_025379985.1). Taxonomy (NCBI): domain Eukaryota; kingdom Metazoa; phylum Chordata; class Amphibia; order Anura; family Hylidae; genus Phyllomedusa; species Phyllomedusa bahiana. Next base: position 13,917 of record JAODAL010040028.1, read on the forward strand.
TAGTGACTGATAGTCTGTTGTGTACACATCCGTACAAAGAAGCTTGCCATTCATCTCCCTGAGGGGCAAAAAGAACCAGGGAATAAGGGAGTGGGAGCAATCTTAAGCTAATAAATGCAACAAATTGTGAGACTCGGTAAGTCTACTGTGATTTTTCATTTTTCCTATTTGCTAAATGGCAGGACAATTTTTGTGTAAGTTTCAGCATATAGACTAGTAAAATCCTGGTCTTGCTGTTGTTAATGGGCTGCTCTTCAAAGTACGGCTCGTAGCCCAAGGTAATTCATGATAACTGACTTAGACCTGGCTTATAGCGAGGTATCGCGTCATTATATATAGTGGTATTATTTGGAGAGCGTATGTGCTTTAAGGCTAAACTTTTAGACACCACCTATTGGAGAATAAGTGTTCCGTTAAAGGACACTACACCCAATAAAGAGCCTTGAAACATGACAAGGACTTCAAGGCCTGAATCACATAAAACATCCTCACATACAGGTATGTCTTCTCTCAGTATCATCTGGGCACTCAATCTTCCGTTGAGCTCTCTTGTGATTTCCGGGCTTAGAATAAACAACATTTGCAATCATGGTTACTTTTACTTCTTATATCCCCTTTGCTATGTGCTAGAAACTAACAAACCCTTACCCAAGGAAAAAGCCTATGCGATGCGCGACAAAAGGCCATCCCACTTCAAACTCCTTGAAATCAACACCAAACACCCACAAAGCCACCCCCGTGCAGCACGTGGGGGGGGGGGAGGCGGAGACAGCAGGCAGGACGCACATTGGTCGAGAATCGACACGGAAGAGTAGAGAGTTATGAGGGATAATACCGTATATCGAGTGGGAATGCTAGCTAGACGCAGTCCAAACGGTCTCTACGTCCCACGCCTTGTGTGTACCCGTACTCACTGTCATGAGGGAGCTCTCTGTCCGAGATCTACTCCTGTATTCCTGACACTAGTGAGACATCACTGAAGTGTATGGCAAAACACCACAGTCATACACCTAACGCGAGCAGAGTCGACTAGAGCTCGCCAGTCAGCTAACGACTACGGTCGAACGCATGAGTATCAGAAACTGAGTGTTGACAAGAGAAATCACCAAGTCCAAGCCAGAGTCAAGAACACAGACGAATGCAATATGAAAAGCATTACAGAGTATAGACAGAGGGGGCGGCATCAGCAGCAAAACAAGTACTAGGAAACTGCAGAACGCACGATCTAATACTGAGGGTCTTTACAGAGTTAGCAATATTCTGGCAGCTCCCCCTTGATACATTGGAGTTATCGTAAAGAGAGCTTATGCGCGATCTAAGTGGCGAGATTCTTACCACCCGGGGGGGAGCACTCAGGTGCAGTGTCTTCAGTACTCATGCAGACATGCCCAATAAAGTGTAACAGCCTGAAGGATTCTCTGATATCGTGTGGGGGTGGGACACACAGCGAGAGAGAATAGTAACTCAGCTGTCGATGAAGCTTAAGTATCATATTTTAATAGAATTAAAAGCTAATATTAAAGCTCCATTGGGGGGGTGGGGGGGGGTTATCTACATTTACTCGCTCTCCTCTCAGGCATACTGCTTCGTAATACGCTAAGTAAAGAATAGACACTGGAATAAACCAGAGAAAAGATAAAGAGAACCAAAATAAGGTAGCCATACAAAAACAAAAAAAAAAAAGAATAAAGACAGACATTGGGGATCTAAGGTGCAGATGTAGAAAAATCGACTTACTTCCCACCACCCCCCGATAATCAGCACCAGCGCAACAACCAGCGCATTGTCTAAGACGGCTACTACAGTGCTGCATGAACAAAAACTTATACACTTTATCTGCCATTAAAGCTAGTCTTACAATGGGACTTGGCACTATTGGGACGGCGGGCATCTGCTCTCGCCTGGCACAACTAGCCGAACGCTGGGCTAGATTGCTGTAGTTATAGATGTTTAAATATTTTTTTCTCTTATAATTCAAAATTTGGTGTATTTTAGTTTTTTTTTTTTTTTGTAGTGAGCCCGCGCCGACCCCGCGACGCTATGTTGGTGTGTTGCTGTGACAACTACCACGATTGGCTGTCAGTGAGTCAGCGGGGGGGGGGGGAATATCACGCTACGTACATACGTTCTACCTAACTACACTAACTACTAGTATTGCTGTCAGTACCAAGCGCCAACCCCCTGCAAGAATATGTCACCTACAAATTAAGTATTAAATATCTACTCAACTGATGCGTGTCATTGACCAGACGCAAACCCCCGCACGCATACAGTCGCTACAAGCATACCAACTGATTGCTGTAAGTGAGGCAGCTCCGATCTGCTTTGGTGTGGCATTATATCTCTTCTATTGGGGGGTTATACTTTGGTCGGTGAGCAGTGGCAGAATACCATCACTCAACGGCTAGTTGAGCAGTACAATCTGGCCATGTTTAGATTGCGCAGCTAGTGTGTTAATTTTGCCCAAGAGCGAATCACGTCACGTCGGCCGTACGCCCAGCTAGAGCTCTATCCCTTCGTATTAGACCAGCTTTGGCAGGCCCGGTAACCAAAGAATGATGCCCCAGAAACATTAATGCGGGTCCCATCTACCTCTGCACTGCATCTGGTTAGCCTGCCACTCGTTAGCACTCCCAGTTGGCAATTAACTGGCAAGGCCTCCCTGCACGCATAGCGGACTGCTAACTAGCATTTATTTCTACCACTGTATTTGCTGTCAGTGACCAGCGCAAACCCCCACGAATACGTCGCTACAACTACCACGGATTGCTGTCAGTGAGCAGCGCCAGACCCCCGCACACATATGTCCGCAACAACTACCTCTGAAAGCTGTCAGTGTGGAGCGCTGCTAACTGGACGCTTCCACATCAGGCATAATAACAATAAATACTAATCTGGACTCTCGCCACTACTCCTCACTCTCTCTCAATTGATTTAGTGCCTTCCTCTATTCTAATGGCGAACACACACACCACACCATAATCACAGTGCCACTCCCAGTGCGTGCATCGCCTGCACCTAGTCAATGCCCCTTCCACTCGGCACAGATCTGCCGGCGGCCACCTCCTCACCCTGCCCGATCGCCGTACCATTCCTCAGCTCACGCTGAGTGCTGCCCGCACCCTCCTCCACTCCGCTGATGCTCCGCGTCCCCTCACTCCGCTGCGAGCCCCGCCCTCCTCAGCTCTGCTGATCGCCACACCGCCGGCCTACAATACTCGTATGGTGATGCTCCGTCTAGCACTGTGCGCAGTGCCCTCTACGTTTATGCCCGCTAGTGTGTAGGGGAATCACAGGCAATCCTGGCCGCGCGTCTCACTCTATACCACTCCTGTTGGGGGGGGGGGGGGGGGGCGGGAGGACTCGATGTTATACGCTAACACCTTACATCTGCATGATTGGAACCGACGACAGGCAAGTACGTCAACACCTGCACGGACTCATGCACCAGAATGCGCATTTCCATCAATACACTGGGGGGGGGGGTGGGGGGGGGGGGTACGGGCGCCAATGTAAAAAGTTAGGACTACCGAGAAAAAGAAATTAGGCGCACAATTACAAGTTCTAAGTGCGCGTGGATTACATAACATATAGGTGCGGGTCTGGAGCACTGGTTTAAAAAACGTAGAGAAGGGAACACTGAACACTCTTAAGGCATCCACACTTAAGACAATCACCTACTAATTACGCAGCTAGAGTCTGGCTTGTTCTTCACTGTCCTCCCTTTATATCGAGGAAATGGGGTGCTTTTAATGTTCTATAGCTCCATACATCCCCTTTACCAGGGAACAGCGGTACAGAGGTATAGAACAGAGTGTAACTATAGCAGGTGGGAAGAAAATACTGAAATGGAAATGTCACCTCAACAAATGAAACAGTTTAGACCCAATACTATCTGTGCAAGTAATCCTTAACCACCTAGTCACTCGGGAGGGAAGATTCTGCCACGGACATTGGCCATGAATCAATTTAAGTATCCAGAGAGCTAGCAGGACGATGAATTGCAGCGTACATGTTGAAGAGGGGCCGAGTAGGGGGGGAGGCGAACAACCATGGTTTTTCGACGCGACGGGCCGTAGGCTTGCACCATCACTAAGCGATGGAGGGGAGGGGGGGGGCTTCGGCTGAAACATGACAGTGCTAGGAAAAAACAAAAACTACTAAAAAGGAACAGAATTGAACAGGTTGTGGCCTCTATTGTAGTTACATTAAAAGGAAGTTCATTTTGGTGAGGGCGACTTTACTGCGGCAGATCGTATTGATTTAATATGAACGAGCTTCTCCCTATTAAGTTGTATTAATATATCTTATAAGATATATAAGATGGGGGGTGGGGGGGTGATGGTATGAACTGCATCTGCGGCGTGATGCGTATATAAATAGACCTCCTTCTGAGCAGCCAGCGAGTCAGATGTGTTAGAAGAGACCCAGATGTCACACAGCCACCATTAGAGTTCGCACAGAGGAAGTGTACAAAAGCCAATATAACTCCATTTTTAGATTGCAGGTTTGTAACGTAACGCAGCACCGAAATCTAAACACTCAACAAGACGAGGTTCTACGAATTGGGGACTTTAGAAGTTTTACTTATAATCCTCATTTATTCATAATCCCAACAGTTGGCGTTCAAACACGGCGGCGTTTCTCGATTTTATCTACAAACTTTCTCGCGCGTAAGATATCTTCACAACAAACATTATTACTAAATAAAAGAGAAGATATGCGATGAAAGTAACTTTCTCTGTGTCCCCACTTTATTCCCTTCCTAGCCTGATTTCCGTCCACTTCGAACTTAAACACAGAGTTTATTATGGACTGTAGACACTATATAGATAATGCGCTTCATAAATTATTAAATCACAATCTAAAAAGAAGTGAGGATAGAAACAACTTATAGGTCTGAAAATGGGGGGGGGGGAAGGTGTACTAATATTTTGACGAGGGGGGGGGGGGTGGGGGGGGACAATCACATTGGGGAGGATGCAACATAACAGACTTTTTTTTAACTCTTTCTATAGGTTGAGAGAGAACAATGTTTTCGGCCTAACTAGACTACTAAGTAATTATCAAAACTGTAGACCCTAACCTGGAGGGGATTAGGAGGATGGGGGGGGATAGGGTTATTTAATTGGTGGTATGGGCGGGGGGGGGGGTAGAGTGTTAAGCTTACTCGTGGGGGAGGGGGGAGTAACGTTTCAAGCAATGCTCACATCGTGACCTAACTTTCACTCCAACATCTTTAAGTGGGCGGTGCAGTCTTGGAGGGGGGGGGGGTGGTTATACTGTCTTATCGGTTATTCTCACATCTCATATATTAGGTAACCTAAAAGTGGATTCACTGGCCATGCGCCATAAAAGATCCTATGTGTCGACTAATTGAATTGTCTTCAAACAGTTAAAGTCAGACTGGTATTAAATTGCCACACCCAGTCCCCTGTAGTGACCACCCCAAGCGTCTAAGAAATAGGTGACATGGGGGGGGGGGGGGGTAATGGTCAGGAAATAGTGATTGTAGAAGGAAAAAAATCTGGGTTGCTTTGAATATGCCTATTTTTCACAAGTTTGGCAAACCTGTACTTGAGTACTCGAGTGCATTTTCAAAGAATATTCCTGAGATGTAAGTAAAGATCCCAAAAATAATTTCCATTTTCCCACAAGTGTGAATTATGACAAAGCCCAATGAGACAGAAACATTCGGAAACCTGGTGGCATTACTGCCCACCATCTTACGTCAATACCTTAGCGTGGATCATGTGAGCCTCATTGTATATTCTTATCAGCCCATTGAGCTGACCCTAGAGCGATTCGCGTCACCATCACCATCGCTCATAACCGCATCAATATAATTGAAACGCGTGTAATAAAGCATCCCCAGAATTTATGCTTATGTCTTAAGGATAAAAAAATATATGTAAATATGGAGCCAAAAACACATCATCCCATAACACTATACATATGGAAAATAATAATTAGCAATTCTGTCAAACTAAACCTTTGGATTATTTGGTGTTGTCATAGTGAGGACAAATTAAAGAACATGTATTAATTTTGTTCGAACTAGCAACTAAGGCCACTCCTCTTAAATCTGAAATCGCCATACCTGAAATTTAGACCTGAGATCAAACAAATTCTTCTTAATTACATAGGCTGCAGTAGCTATATCTCTTACATTTGTGATACCATAGAGGATAGATGGAGCTGCTTGATAGAGATATAAACATACAAACAAACACAGATTTCTCTGAAATACAACTTAATTTTATTTTAGAATTATCATGCTCATCTGTAATTTATACAGGGGGGGGGGGGGGACCCGGGGTTATTGCACCCAGCTACAATAGCGCGTCATTTTTATTAATATGTTCACTCTAACCCCACCTACTGAACATACCATCAGTGGGAAGGTTGCCATGGATGTCATCATACTTATATGGTTTAAATTACTGTTGATTGAAACTGCAAATTAAAATGTTGATGATGAATAGAGAGACAGAGATTTGCAAGATAGAGATTAAGCCAAGTAATAACTTTTGGATACAGGTCTTATGTTTATTCTCTCCAACTAGTGAATGTTATACATCTGAACTTTGCGAGCTAACATTGCTCTGAGGGGGGGGGAGGGGGGGGGGGGGGGGGGGGGAAATATTACATCTCATTTTTATAGCGGGGGGGATAGACCCAGGGAAGATATATAGCCCATATAAATGGAGGGGGGGGGAAAGACTCAGCAAAAGTCTTATGAGACGAAATTCTGAAGAAAGCAACCTATTTACAAGGCAACTGTGGAGACTGAGCACTTTGCATGGATTTATTGCACATGGCTTTCAAGTATCCATTAAAGGCTGACTGCTGTGATCATGACTGTCTGTTCTTGTTCATAATCAGTGATACCATAAGATTTATGCGAGCATAAAGAAGGTGTAAAGCCAAAAAGAAGGTCCCCACCTTAATGTCACATTTCAAAATCAGTCTAAAAAATCTATTGAGAAAAAAAGTTAATTAATAAGAAGCCTTGGGCAAACCCAGGAGAGAATAATTGTTATTTAAAGGGGTTGTCCACTTCATAATGTCTTTATTTATTATGTATATAAAAAAGAATTTTAAAATTTTCTAACATATATTTATAAAAAATTCTGCTAATGTACGTCTTTTATAGGCAAAGCGTAAAGTACACGCTATAGCGCTGATCTGCTCGCGAGCGATCTCTCCGTGCTGAAACCGGTCGTAAACCACCTCCCGCGGATTTCTACACACAGAGGATCGATTAGCCTGGATATTGAGCGGACCCCTTAAACAAAATGTACGTATTAAAGAAATCATGCAGTGTCGTTGCTCCATATCACATGGGGGGCAGTGCTGCTTTGAGATAACAGTTTTACACCTCCTCATTAACCGAGGAGAGATCATAGCAAATATTTATCTCTTGTTTGTCTCTACCCTTTAGTGATAGCTGTGGCCTAAACCAGATGAAGGGGATCGCAATTGGCTGCTGCACACCCTCTATTTATTCTCAGTACCGGCTACCAATAGCGTCCGATGGCGTACGAGACTGACACGTACTGTTTAACCAATTAGGCGAGTGGCAGCCTTCTGAATGCTTCCATCACCATCATATCTACGATTCTAAGGCTATGTTCACACGGTAATAATTGTGGGATTTATTTCGCCCGCAATTACGCCATGTGCTCTGGAGCGGGAGCGGGGCGAGGGGGGGGGCAGCCCGCCGGCCCCATAGACATTCATTGTTCACGGTGCGTATATGCCGTGAATAATTGACATGTCACTTCTCTCCCCGCTCGGCATATTGTCGAGAGGAGACGTAATCCATATTTCTCTATGAGAACTGTGGATTACTGTAATTATTGGGACGTATCTCACCCCGTATTTAGCGCATTACGGTACGAATTACGGGGCAAGATACGTCCCAATAATTGCCGTGTGAACATAGCCTAACACTTCCTGCTCCAGGAGGCCACGTCCCACCAACGTGCAAACAGTGGACTGAGCAGCGCAGTCCTGGGGATTCAGGGCATATGCCATGGATCCCCAGGACATCCCGAAAAATCGGAACTCCTCCCTGCTTTCCCAGGACGGCGGTAAAATCGGGAGGTATGATGCCTCTAACCATGCCCAACCTAGCAGCATAATACCCAACCCTCTCCAGCAGACCAGCGCCATTACACTACTACCAATATTCCTGCCCTACAGTGACCATATGGGGGTAGATACCAGTTATACGCAGACATATAAGTCATAACAGTGCAGTTATATTGAGTGACTCACAGGTGATGTATTCTCTGATGGAAATCGTTCTCTTTCCCTTTCTCCATTTGTTCCAGACCCCGATGACGATTTATCTCAGCAACGTCTCGTCCCTGCAGAATTAACCACACAAACATCCTCACTTTTCCAGCACCTCCCTAGTAGGTCTCATCTCTGAACAAACTCCCCATGGGGTGATAGGTGGATTAGGGGGTATAAGGCGATAGATCGCAGTGAGGGTGTTGTAGAGTGTTATGTGAAGGTTGTATTTTATGTTGCCACTAGGCTGCAGGGGTGGGAGAGGAGGTACTGGTCACAGCTTACAAACACAATCTCTAGTTACAGCAATGACCTTCAGGCGATGGAGTTTAATATTAATACTATTGGATTATTTGGATTCAGTGGACTACATCAGACAAGCATTGCATCTATTTCTGTGGTAAAATGGTCAATGAGAGCTGGTGTCAGGGAGTGATTATTCAATTTTTTTCTACCTTTTTTTTACCATTTTATTCCAGTTTTAGCAATGGAGATATCTGACAGATGTTTCACCATTATTAATGCTGGGGCTTGGTGTCAGACAGTGGTGTTTTCCATCACCACAAGGCTGACACTAGCCTCCTGTCACTATTACCCTAGTACCCAACAAACCATTCAATATGGTGGGCCACTTCTGGGGTGTCTGCAGGTTGGTATTTTTAGGGTGGAAAAGGACTGGTTCTACCTTGGCTGGTTAAAAAATGGAGGAACCTCCCATTGTTAAGTTTTTTATCCTTTATTAAAAAATATGAAAATAAAAAAAACATTTAGGAAAAAAATTACCTTGGTGTCTACATTTTTCATAACCAGCCAAAATAAAACCAACAGATGCAGTCTGATACTATCAGGATGGGAAGGTCCATGGATATTCGCACCTTCTCACCCTAAAAATTCCAGCTGCAATCACCTTAGACTATCACATTAGATGGTCCACCTTCTGATGGTTACCTGGCTTTTCCCAGTGCATTGGTTACTTGGGGAATAGTGACAGAGGATTAGTGTCAGTATTGTAGTGACATAAAACACCACTGGCTAACACCAAGCCCCAGTGATAGTAACACTGGAAACAAAATGAATAAAAGCACAGGAACTGAAAAAAATTATATAAATTAAACTCCCTGACAGAGAATTTGTCAAAGTCCAAAAGGAAAAAAAAAACAGAAAAACTACAGATAGGACATCACCCAGCTTTCCCAGATGCTGAGAAGCCTATCCAGTGCCTGGGAAAGCTTAGTGAAATCCTCCACAGCAGGCATCCAAAAAAGCTGTGTGCCTGCTGTGGGGGATTGGGCATCATTAAGCTTTCCTGGATGCTGGATAGGTTATTCAGCACCGAGAAAAGCTAGGTGACATCCCCCTCAAAAGGCACCTAGAAAAGATGGGTGCCTCCTGTGGGGGATGGGTGCCACTCAGCTTTCCCAGATACTGAATACCAGCATCCAGGAAAGCTGGATAGGCCATGGTGGTCCAGTGGGGAGGTATAGGGAGGAGGGTTGCCAGAGGTCACTTACCTTTCTCTGCTGTGCGTGCCACTGCTACCAAAACTAGACTGTATACTCTAGCTGCAGGGGTAGGATGAGCCTTCAGCTGCCAAGGACATCAGGGGAGCGTCTTATGACCTTTCCCTGGTACCATTGCTCTGCTACACTTGCCAGCTCTCACTAGGAGAGATCATCAGAGCCGGCAAGCCTGCGCCCACTGTTTGTGCATCCCATACATGTGCATACAGTGGAATGAGCAGCAAGGTCTTGAGGATTCAGATATGCACTGGATCCCCAGGACAATGTCCTGACTTTCCTACCTGTCCCCGACTATGAGCCAGCCTACCGATTTTGTACTACGACACATCTCAGCCACCACTGCAGGCAAGTCATGCCAGGGGTAGCGACCTCGGGGTTCGCTTGCCACAGCAAGTCCGGCCCGCTTTGCCACGGGCTATGATGAAAACCAGCAGCCCCTTAGAATCCACTCACTGGTGCGGCTTACATCATCGCCTGCAGCGGTACAGCGGATCCACTACTCCAGCCATTACAGTAAATGTGAGGCAGTTTCGTATAACACCTTTTTAGTTCTGACCACTTCTGTGTTGTCAATAGAGATTTTCAGGGGCCAGTTTCGGAGATAAGTGTTGGTCCCAAAAGGTGGAACCTGCACCTATCATACATTTATGATAGAGAATCTTGGTAGTAGTGTGCTGTTCTCCTCAGTTATAGGTATTGTTATTCAGTTCTTTATTTTCCATATTGTTGCTGAGCTGCCATCTGCTGACCAGAATTTACTTGTGCTCCCTCTGTCTTTGTTCATAAAGTTTTGTCAAAGGGGGTGTTTTTTTTTTAGCCCTGTGCCAGTCACTTCCTGTAGCTGCCATTTTTTCATCTTACTGCGACTGGAGCACATGTTTAGGGCTAGCAGAAGCATCAATTTCTGACCAGCAGCAGAAGCAGCAGTAAACCGCAACAACAGCAGCAACAGTAGCCCCAGCAAATTTCATAAAAGGTTTCTACAAGTACATCAACAACTGCATAAGCTACTTCAGAGATAACGACAGTACTGTATCAATGATTTTAGCTGTAATCAAGGTGAATAAACCAAGTTCTGTTTTCACATCACCGTGTTATTGCATCTAAATCTATGGAAGCTGTGGTTGCTCTGGTCCTTTCTGCTCCACATTCTGGATATGAAGGTAGGAAAGTGTCCTTTCACTACCCACCAGCCAGCTACACCTTCATTCGCCTCATGTGGGGACAGAACAGTCAGAAATTGCTTTAGAGCCCAAGACTACAGTCAGAAATTGCTTTAGAGCCCAAGACTACAGTCAGAAATTGCCTTAAAGCTCAAGACCACAGTGAGAAATTGCCTTAAAGCCTTAAAACCCCGCAATTCACTCAAATCACCGTGGGAATCCTATTCCGGTGTCCCATAGAAACCGTGCTGCGATTTTCAGCCCCCAAATCAAAAGTTGTGCAATTCCCCAATGCTGAAACACAGCAAAGACAACCTGATACTGATGATTTGAAGAGCAGGAAGCAGAAGTCACACTTCCAGCAGACCAAGTTGTATGACCAAAAAGCTCTCTCAAACCGACACTAAAGGTAATTGAAAACTATCACAATATAAAAGATGAGCTCTGTGGTAACCCGGAAGAGCGATGGGAACGAGTTATCTCCCTTATGTCGGACTTTCATTCCTTCAAAGGTGATGCCGAGAGCCTACAAGAAGCTGTTGTACAGCTGAATACAGCACATGAAAGATATAATCGGTTGTTTGCAAAGTATATCACCTTCTTAAAAGACTCTAATGTTGATGAAGCCTTAACGGAGCTGAACAAGGCAGAATCATTGGAAAGAGAAAGAGACGTCATGGTGCAGAATGCCAAAGATAAAGCGGAACTCCGTATCTCTCATCTACAGGAGACTAGATCGCACAGATCAAATTCATCTAAACATTCGTCACGGACATACAAATCATCTTGCTCAAGAAGCTCTGTCCTGAGTGACAGAATACTAGACGCCCACATAGATGCAGAACAAGCCAAAATAAGACGTGCCTTTCCCAGAGAAAAAGGGAAATTTAATGGCAGAAGCTCAGGCTAAAAAAGAAATTGCAGGAAGTCAGGCTAAAAAAAGAAAGTGCAGAAAGCAGAGGTCAGGCTAAAAAACAAAGTGCAGAAGCAGGGGGCTCAGGCTAAAAGAGCAAGTGCAGAAGCAGAGGCTCGGATAAAGATTCTTCAAATAGAGATGGAAGAGGAAATCGCATTAGCCAAAGTAAAGGTACTTGAGCGAGCGATGAGCCAAGGTCTCGATCCAGTTTGCTTCCCACGGGAAACAGACAATCCAGTGATCGCACCAGTGACTATGTGCTGAAACAGTTATCTGCAGTGCCCTCTGTTCCTAATACCGTTCAAGTTGACAACACTGAAACCTCCAAGTCAGCTCTACCTACATCTCTGGTGCCACCCATAGAGCCCACACAAACTAATGATCATTACCCAGCTGTGCCTTCTCAAGGACAGGTATCACAGGAAGGTGGCTTTCAGGTGTTTTCTGGCCTAGTTCCACAGTGTGAGCAGCGGACATCAGAACTTCCAGAGGCTAAACCACAGCTCAACCCCGCAGCAACAACATTCTTCCCAGGAACATCTCACCCTTTCACGCCAGGCAACCCATACACCCAAGTTGACATGGCAACATGCAGTGTTAAAGCAGATATATCTGAGTTTGCTAGGTACATGGTTAGCAGGGAGCTGATTAACACCAGTCTTTCAAAATTTGATGACCGCGCAGAGAGCTACAGAGCCTGGGAAGCAACCTTCAAAGCTGCCATTGGCAACCTTAACCTAACCGCAGAGCAGGAGCTTGATCTTATGGTCAAATGGCTGGGCCCAGGCTCTACAAATCGCACCAAGAGCCTCAGAACCGTCTATGTGGGACAAGCAGAAGCAGGTCTTGCCGCTGCCTGGCAGAGACTCGAATGTACTTTTGGCAGTACCGAAGCAATAGAGAAAGCCCTATTCAAGAGACTGCAGAACATCCCAAAGATTAATCTCAAGGAAGTCCACAAGCTTCAGGACTTAAGTAATCTGCTTATGGAACTGGAACTCGCTAAAAGAGACCCTGTCTGTCTGGACTATGCTAAATTTGGGTACCGCCCATGCGGTGAATCCAATTGTTGTAAAGCTGCCTTACAGTTTGCAAGAGAAGTGGGCAACATCAGTCTCAAGATTCAAAAGAACACGATGTCACCTTTCCCCATTCATTCATTTCTGCAGGTTCATCGATGAGCAGGCCCAGATGAGGAATGACCCCAGTCTCGACTTCCTGGAGCTCAACACTACAATTGCATCATCTTTAAGGTATGAAGGTGTCACACAGAAACACAGAGACTTTTAGAACAGTGTGAGTGTTAGAAAGACTAACCTGCCACCACCTGCAGTACCCACGGGTAAACACAATACTAACTCGTCAGGAGACAAGTCCTTCAATCGTGAATGTCCCATTCATAAAAGACTTCACTCAGTAAACAAATGCAGAGGATTTAGGTCCACACCCATACAGGAGTGCAAGAAAATCCTCACTGAGCTAGGTGTATGTTTCAGATGCTGCGCTTCATTGGAGCATATGGCTAAGGACTGTAAATCCACCATTAAATGTGAGGAGTGTCACAGCGACAGACATGGCACAGCTATGCACCCAACCCCACTCACCAGCGATTTATCCACTGCAGTGACCAGTATTCTCGTTACAAGCCATGGCGGGGAGCCCCAGAAACACGCTAACACTGCCACAGATGTTTCCTGCTCATGTTCGGAGGTATGTGGAGAGAGCCAAAGGGACAAATGTTGTGCCAGAATATGTCTTATATTATGAATATCTTCTAAGCAGCAATTACTTCAAATATGACCATATTTATTATCTACAATTAATTGGTGCCCCATTGGGTGCCACCTTTTCACCAACACTAGCCAATCTTACCATGGCGTGGTGGGAGCACCACGCCATTTACAGTACTGATAACCCTTACTTGGATTGCATACAATGGTATGGGCGCTACATCGATGACCTCCTGATCCTCTGGGGTCGCGATGTAGCGCTAATCCAACCATTTCTAGAATATCTCAACAATAATCCCTTTAACCTTCGATTCACAGGTGTTTGGAACAAATTAGAGATACCCTTCCTGGATATTCATCTCAAAGGAGATTTGGAGTTGGGAATAGTGGTCACGATCCTATACCATAAACCCAATGTGGGAAATTCCATACTGAGAGCAAATAGCTGCCACTCATCCAGCACACTAAGAGCCATTCCATATGGAGAGTATGTCAGGGCCAGGAAGATTTGTTCTCTAGATAGGGATTATCAAATAGCAGAGCAAACCATTGATCAGAGATTAATTCAGAGAGGCTATCACAAAAGGGATCTAATTAAAGCTAAGAAAAAGTTAGCACCAAAAGTCAATCACAACTTTTACAAGGGACCAACATCCAAACTAGGAGTAACAATCAAAAATTAGTGTTTTCCACCAATTACAGCACTAACTTTAGAGAAATCCAAAGACGAAACGTTAGCCAAAATTCTAGACAAAGGAGTACAATGTGTACCCAAAAGGAATAAAACACTGGGAGATATTATATCCCCTAGCGTTTACACAAGTGACAACATTACTTCTAAAAAAAACTTGGCTTTCACAAAAAGGGTTTTTCAATTGCGGTGGCAGTCGTTGCAATGTTTGTAAATTGAGTCTTAAAACAGACACATATACAGATGTCAATAAGATAGAAAACTATAAAATTCTTCAATTTTTAAACTGCAACAGCCATCATGTCATTTACATTATTTATTGCACAACATGTGATAAAAAATATGTGGGCAGCACGATCCCCAAGGTGAAGACACGCATTGCGGAACATATCGCTAGTGTAAATAAATCACAGAGCCAAATGTCAGGTGCTGCTAGACATTTTTTGGAATACCATCAAGGGAACCTTGCTAGCTTCAAGTTCTACGCAATAGAACAAGTACAAAAACCATACAGGGATGGCAATTTGTTAAAAAGACTAAGGCAAAGAGAAGCCATGTGGATATTAAAGTTAGGAACACGTGCACCTCAAGGATTGAACTATCACACAGATTTGCATATATATATATATATATTGATATAACAGTAGTTTTTCAATAGTTATATCTTTTACTAACCTCTGTTCTGTCTGTGCTTCCTATCATCCATTCAGTTCGCCAATCACTTCATATGCATGCTGTCACTTGCTATATATATATATTGACATAACAGTAGTCTCTCATAGTTAACATGCATTTGCAAACAGTGACATCTTTTATTAACCTCTGTTCCTTCTGTCTTTTCTTCCATCTTTCTAGTTTGCCCATTACTTTATATGCATGCCGTCACTTCTTTGTGTCATCACCACGTGACATGCACCTAGTCATCTGATTGGTGGGAGTTTAGTTTTAAATATTGGCAGCTTCCAGCAGTCTAGTTAACAGGGAACAAGATCACTGAGCTTGAAACGCGTCTGTTGGGTGCATTGCGTTTGGCATATGTACATATGGCTGTTTTTTATATTTGTTAAAATAAACATATTGTTTTAATGATCACCGGGCAAAGAAGTTGTTTGCGGTGTATCCCGTACCCTGGAGCTGCATCGGCGCTTCAGAATCTTGTTGTTTGCTGACCGCTTGGCCGGCGGAACGCCCGGGATCACTACACCTTTGGCGGATCCTTCAGCACAGTGAACTTAGCCCAAATCAGGTGAGCCACCTATTTTGTTTTTGTTTGCCTATGTCTTATCAAGGTTTACCCAGAGAGACAACCAGAAAAGGCCATAAAAATGTATGCGATCATTGATGACCAAAGCAAACGGTCCTTAGCTGGACCTAAGTTCTTTGAAGCATTTGGGATCAAAGGACCCACAAAACTCTATACCTTAAATACCTGTTCAGGCAGCATAGAGACTTGTGGCAGAAGAGCACAGGGATTCATTGCTTCTCCTATCAACGGGAATACAGAGATACACCTACCTACACTGATCGAATGTGACCATATACCCAATCACAGGGATGAGATTCCTACCCCAGAAGCTGCATTTCACCAACCACAACTAAGGCACCTAGCCAGCGTTATCCCACCTTATAATATGGACGCTGAGATTCTAATCCTGCTTGGCAGAGACAATCTAAGGGTCAACAAGGTGAGTCAACAGTGTAACGGTCCTGACTATGCCCCGGACGCCCAGAGACTAGACTTGGGATGGGTAATCATAGGAAATGTATGCTTAGATCAACCAGGTATTGACTCCTTTAAGACTAACATGCAAGGGGACGGATGCACATCTTACATCAAGCCATGCCCTCATCACTATGAGATGAAAGAGAAACTCCCAGACCTCATACAGCTGCTCGACGTCATTTCCTCCCCCAATGTACAATCTGGGCATCAGTGTTTCTCACAACAAAGGGATGACAAATAAAAGTATCTTGTCGTAAAACAGAGAATTTTGTCAAAATAATGGCAGTTTGTTCTCTAAGGATAAAACCGATCACCTGGTTTTCTCCATTACCCTTTCTGAGCTTCCAGAGTAAAAATCCCAAATAACCGGAAAACATTCCAAGATTAACTCTCTCCCACTACCTAACAGCAAACCTTGAAATGAGAGGACCACGTTTCCACAATTAGGAGAGAAATTCCGAACAAACCAATGCAAAAAACCGGCTCCATCCTTAAAGAAAACGAGGAGTGCTCGTACTTACCCCTATTGAAGTATACCGTCCCAGAAACCCTTTAATCAAATAAGGTTGTGTTTGAACCAAGCGCCAAACATCAAGGTGTATCTCTTAATGATGTCCTTCTCAAGTCCCAGCTGACAAATAATAGTTGGAGTTTGATGAGTTCAAAAGGATCTGTGCCCACATCTGAAAATCGAAAAAGATGTTTCACGTTTCATAGTCAAAGAGGACCACAGAATTCCTCAGGTTTCTGTGGTACGGACAATTGACCCACACATGGAATGATGGAGTATCGCATGAGGGGCACGTATTTGGGAACAGCCCTTCCACCTGTATAGCGACTATGGCATTCGCAGAACCGCAATAGAGAGACGATCAGAGGAACACTGCCAGAGACTTGTAGAAAAGCTTCTATGTAGACGGATGGACTCAAATCATTCACCTACCGAAAAGCTGCAATTGATTACTGAAAAGGACTCAAATATGTTGTACCAAGCTAAACTCGGCTACACAATATCGCTTCAAACAGCCTGGCAGTCATGAGAGCCTTTAAGTCAGATGATCATGCACTGGGTTCAAAGGCATAAACCGGGACTGGATATTTTCCACCGTGGAAAAGAAGCGTAGGCCTAAGGTGGGATCTGTCAGTTGACTCCTTCGGCTTTAAAGTAAGTTGTGCAGACAAACCTTTTTACAAAACGTGGTGTCCTGTCAGTGTGAACACTTATACATCCACTGGGATTTGTAGCGCCCATTACCATACAAGGTAAATCCTACTAAGACAGCTTTCTGAAACCGTCAAGGATTGGGACCCCTCCACTTCCTTCTGATAAATGAGCAAAAATGGGAAGCCTGGAAGCAATCTCTGTGTGCTTTGGATCAGATCCCAAACCCAAGATGCTAGTTCAAAACCCCACTTACTAAATAGCACAAGGAGGAACTTCATGTGTTCTCAGATGCATTTCCACAGAGGCCTAGCAGCTGTTGCCTACCTGAAGGTAACAGAACCCAACAGCCAAGTTCATATTGGGTTCGTTTTTGGCAAAGCTAAATTAGCCCCCAAGCCTGATCACACTATTCCCAGACTTGAGCTTTGTGGGGCCGTGTTAGCAGTGGAGATTGCAGATTTCATACAGCAAGAACTGGGTGCTGACATAGACAAAGTCCACTACTACACTGACAGTAAGGTCATTTTAGGTTACATCTACAATCAGACCAAGCGATTTTATGTGTATGTCAGTAACCGCATACAGAGAATAAGGAGATCCTCCAAGCCTGGACAATGGCTTTATGTACCATCCGAGCTTAATCCAGCAGATCACGCCACTAGTCCTATGTCTATAGGTTCCTTTGCTACTCCTTTTTTGGCTTACGGGTCCGGGAAATTTTTGCTGGGACAGTCGGAAGAACATGTTGAGGAGGTCTTCAGCATCCAGGATCCGGATAATGATCCAGAAATCCATGCTGAGGTTGGCGCATTAGTCACTGGAACAAAGCCAAGCTCCAGGCACGGTTGTCAACGCTTTGAACGCTTCTCCAGTTGGTTGAGACTCGTCAGAACTACTGCAAGGTTAATGCATATCGCAAGATGCTATCACCATAAACCTGGAGATAAGGATTGTCATGGTTGGCATGTCTGCCGTAAACCCCTCTCTGCTGAAGACATTTCTCATAGTGTCTCTTATAATACGTAACATGCAGCAGGAAGTATTCAATGCAGAATACAAGTGCTTGTATAGCAAACAGCAGGTTCCAGTGAAGAGCCATATTGCCAATTTTAATCCATTTATGGACAGTTTTGGTTTGCTAAGGGTTGGTGGTCGATTAAATCAAGCAGACCTGGAAGTTGAGCAGAGAGAAATCCCTCTCATCAATCAAAAGCGCAAACATCATATTACAATCTTGCTGATCCGACACAACATGAAAAGACTGAACATCAAGGCAGGCAATTTACTGAAGCAAGTTACTGTCTGCAGGCCTTTGGATTTTTTAGCATGATAGGCGATTGTGCACATTACTGCATGACTGTTTGCATTGTTCTGAAAGCAGGGAAACATTTACACCAACAGATGGTCCACTTGCCTAGTGACAGACTAAGTACCAATCCACCCCTTCACCTACGTTGCCTAGATTGTTATTTTGTCCATGGAATTTTATTTAGGAACCCTTGGCAGCCAGCAAACATAATCGTAGGGCGTACTATTCTTCTCATGTGCGTGCTGCCCGTCACAATAAGGTAAAGATTCCTTGATGCATCCCGACTGATAAACGCTTTTAAGAATGCTTCTTCGGCAGTCAAGGACCATGAAGAAAGTTGAGTCTGACCATGTAAGCAACTTTTTGGACATTTTGAGAGCTGAATATCGAGAACCATCCGATGCAAAAGATCACATGGAGGAAAAGGGTTTGCACCTGATTTTCATCCTCCTCATATTCCCACGATGATAACCCCTGGGAAAGGATGATTGGGATCTCACGTAGCATTTTGAATTCTATGCTTATGGAAGTAAAGTTCTTTCAAGATTCACAAAGATATTTCTGTGTTACCCAGTCTCCGCTAACGTTACCACCATTAATCAATTCGACGTTAAAGACCCCCTTGTTCCAGTATCAATGGGAAACATGAATAGCGATGCGAATATTCTCAAAATTCGATTCGTCACTTCGCCGAATATTCCAACAAAATTCGTTTTCGTTCGAATAAACACTTCAGCACGAATCGCATTAAAAAAGCAGCTATTTCCAGGCTGCACAGAGCCTGCAGGGTGCTTAGAACTTGTGCCATGTCCTTAAAAATGCAGAGGGAGCTTGGTTGGTCTTCATACAATGTTTTGTTGTTTTATTAAGACACGCAGATGACGCCGCCGCATTTAGAATCGCTTACTATAAAACTCCCTGGGCACTTAAAGAGGGCAAAACTGGACCAAAAACTGAGAGGAATGTAGCCTATAAAGCTACCAGCAAAAGCTGGAATAAAAACAAAACTGATAGCTCATGGTGTCAACATTAGTGACAGAGTGAGGAGTGAACGGCGCAGCCACAGCAGCTGAGGTCAGGCAGTTGCAGCAATGACATTCTGTAGGTGCAAAACAGGAGGAAGCCACAGAAAGGCAACATTGACTGAAGAGTCTGAGTCACGGCTGCAGCAGCATGAGTTCCATGCATGGCACAATGGACAACTGTATGTGCAAAACCGGAGGAAGCCACATAGTGGCACAATGATGAGAGCGGATGTCACGGCGGCAGCACATGAGGACGCAGTGGCATCCCATGACAATCTGAGTGGCAAAACAGGAGAAGCCACAGATTGCACAATGACCTGAGAGCGGAGGATACGGCGGCAGCACATGAGGTCAGCAGTGTCACAATGCCATTCATGAGTTGCAAATCAGTATAGGCCCAGAGTTGGCACAAACACACAGCTGGAGGTCCTAACAGCAGCAGTAAGAGGAGTCGGCAGTGGCACACTGACATTCTGGATGGTGGCAAAACAGGAGGAAGCCAGCAGAGTGGCAACAATGACTGAGAGCGTAGGACCGGCTGGCAGCAGCATAGGTCAGGCAGTGTGCACAATGACGAATTTCTGGAGGGTGGCAAAAACAGGAGGAATCCACAGAGTGGCACAATGCACGGAGAGCGGAGGTCACGGCGGCAGCAGCAATGAGGTCAGGCAGTGCCCAAGACGATTCGGTAGTGGCAAAACAGAGGAAGCCACAGAGTGGCACATTGACGGAGAGCGGAGTGTTACGGCGGCAAGCAGCATGAGGTCAGGCAGAGGCACAATGACATTCTGATGTGGCAAAACAGTATTAGGCCACAGAGGTGGCACAATCACACAGTGTGGAAGGTTCACAACAGCATCGTATAGGTCAGCAGTTGCACAATGACATTCTGGAGGTGCAAAACAGGAGGAATCCACAGAGTTGCACAATGACTGATAGCGAGGTCACGGCCGTCAGCACATGAGTCAGGCATGGCACATGACATTCGGAGGAGCAAAAACAGTATTAAGGGAGGGGGGCCACATAGTGTCACAATACTGAGAGTGGAGGTCCACGTCGGCAGCAGCATGAGTCATCAGGGGCAAAATGACACAGTGTGGGAGGACGACGGCAGCAGCCACAGCAAGCAGCATGAGGTCCAGAATTGGCACAATGACACATTGTGGAGACACGGCATGCAGCCACAGCAGCAGCATGAGTCAGACAGGGCACAATGAAATTCTGGAGGTGGCAAAAAAAGGAAGTATTGCCACAGAGTGTCGACAATGACATAGATTTGAGTGACGGCGGCAGGGAGGCAACAGCATGAGGTCATAGAGTGCACAATGACACAGTGTGTGAGGAGACCTCCTCAGCAACTTGCAGCAGCAGCATGAGGTCATGGAGTGGCACAATGACAGAGTGTTGAAGGTATTGTGTCAATACCATACCCTGTGTAAAGATGTGTTAGCAAATGGAGAAACATGTCCAGCAGTTAATGTTTGGGCATCAGGCGGGTGGTGGCATCAGAAATAGTGGCTGAGCAGTAAGTTAGAACCCAGACTGACGCCTAAGGCATTGGGTGTTTGGAAATCCTGTCCGAATCCACCCTGATTCATCTTGCAAAGGTCATTTGTTCCACATTTCCCGTGACAAGCGGGTTCTCCTTTGGGTAACTATGGCCCCCGCCGCACTAACACCCAAGCGCAGATGCCACACTACTGGCCGCAGGACAGCTTCTCCACTAGCAAACTCGGCAAGTTGCAGCCACAACATCCAGTTTTTGGCTGCCCATAGTCCAGCGGATCTTCTACACTGGGGTGCAGGAGTGCTGTTCTCAAGTAGGCCACCACCTGTTGGTTCAAGGGGGGGGGTGGACCTGCTCCAGGATCATCTGCTGCTGGCAACTACTCCTCCTCACTAGTCGGTGTGAAGGAAGCTGCACATCAGTGATCCAGACATAGGTTGCTGCTGATGGAGCTGGTGTACGCTCCGACCCCCCCACCTACGCCCCAGCGAGCCGCGGCAGGTAGTACGTGAGCTCTGTATGAACCCCCCGACAGACCAGTCCCAGAGAGTGGACGATGCCGCACATAGGCAACGGCCTAACTGACTACGGAGGATTTCCCTATAGTATTAGAGTTTTGTCCCTCCCTCTCAATAGCTTGTAAAAAGCTCCCATGTTGGCCCGGTAGCGAGGGTCAAATAGGGTTGAGAGCCAGAAGTCATCCCTCAGCCGGATGCTGACTATTGGGCTGTCACTAGCCGGGCAAATAAGCAGCGCGGCCATCTGCACAAGTGACTCCGAGGGGCTCCTGCCTCCATTTCCACTGTATACTGCCACGGTGCTTGGGGTCATCTGCCTCTCTTCCTCATCTCCATCCACTCCCTCCAGTTTCTCCTGCTCCTCCTCTCTTTTTCACCTGGTAGAAAATCCACTCATTTCACCAGACAATGCTTCTGCTCCAATGTCCCCCCCCCTCCTCCTCCATTTCAGTCCCCAGGGACTCATGTGGCCACGAGTGTAGTCGCCATCTCCATCCCCTGCCCAGACAGATTTTTCAGCATCTGTTCCAGACATGAAGCATGGAATGACTTTATTCACCCGTAGTCCTGGCACTGACAAAAAACGTCTGCCTCCTCGAATGCCTCAACAAACGGCAGGTGTAACGCATGAGCTGCCACTGGCTGACATCAAAGTTACACAGGGGAGTACTCCTGTCTGCCTGGATCATCAAAAAACCCGTAAAGGGCCTTTCCTTTTCATACAGCCCGGTCCAACATGTGCAGGCGGAATTCCAGGGGGTTTGGAAACATCGCATATCAGAGTGTGTTGGGGGAGGCCGTTCTGCCGCTGCAACTCGAGGAGGTTTTTCCGGGCTTTGTACGAATGGATAAAGTCCCAAGCACAGTTTCCTGGCCATTTTCAGAATTTCTTGAAGATCGGTGGAAGACTTCAGGAACCTTTTCACAACCAGATTGAACACTGCGCCAATGCAGGGCGATGGACCATCCCTCCTCGGTGTCAGGCGCGGACACCATGTTCCTCCCAATTGTCCGTCACCTTTGGTTCCGATTTGCAGTTGGCCGGAGAAAGCCACACATCGATTTTTTTGCTGCATAAACGCGGAGCAGTTCCTCCCCTGTGTGACTCGTTCGCCGAGGCAAGCCAGTGTAGAACTGCGTGACACCGCTGTGCCCTACACATGTGGTAGAAGGAGCATACTTGTGGAGGCTGAGATGGTGGTGTTTGGTGGGAGGAGGAGGAGGCGGAAAATTGGCGCAGGTGCAGCAGTTTGACAACGTGGAGGAGAAAGCGCGTCTCCTGTCCAAGTTGTTGGGGTGCCTTTGGGGGGAAGCACATTCACCCAGTGGGCCGTAAAGGACATGTACTGGCCCTGACCTAGTTACAGCTCCAGACTCCGCGCTGGCCCTGCACCTTGGGAAAAAACCGATAAGCTCAGGACTGACCCACCTTCTGTTCTACATATTTATGAAGTGCGGTAAATGCCTTTTTGGGAAAAAAAATTACGGGTTGGGAAATCTCCATCTCGGCTCGCACAAGCCATTAGTTCTCTGAATGGTGCAGAGTCCACCATTTGGAAAAGGGGGGGACTGCAATACCAACAACTTGGACAGGACAGGTTTAGCTGCTGCACCTTAGGATGGTTTTGGACGCATACGTGTCTCTTTGCAATCGGGCCCGCGAACGACTCTGGCGCCATGATAGCGAGGACAGGACCCTCTGGACCGGAATGATGTCAAAGAGAAACAGCTCCCTTCGGGAGAGGTGGGTGGAAACCTTGACTGGCTGCAATGGCATGCATGCCACTGGGCCCCTGCTGCTGTTGCTGCGGCGGGAGGATGGACCACCACATCTTGGCCACTTTTTCCCAGGCCACCCGGGTTGGGGGAGCTCTGTTTGATGC
>JAODAL010040029.1:0-37365 GCA_025379985.1 Phyllomedusa bahiana
AGGAAAAATTTACAATAAAACAAACTCTGTTTAATGCAGTTGTGTGTATATGACAAATACACAATTTGTATTTCAAAGGAATTTCACCTTATAAGTGAAATAAGTAACTCTGTGGCACAGAGAGCAATATCCCAAAATAGGAAACTCTGGTTCAGGAACATGTGTGTATATGACACACACACACTATGTAGTTGAATGGTATTTCACCCCAGTAACTATAAAATCGGAAGTATTTGGCACAGAGTGCAATCTATTGCTGCTGCAAAGAGATCCGTGTACATAAGAGACACAGTGGCAAGTGGCAGAATGTAAGATGGCTGGCCTAGTTATAGGGCTGTGACATCACAGAAGCTGGCTGGCTGCTAATTGGCTTCAGGTCGGCATGTCATGGCATTGAGGCCGTTCCTTTCTTTCTCCCATAGTTCTTTGCCCTATGTCACGCCAGTGCTCGCGACCATTTTAGAAAAAAAAAGATTTGTTACCACAAATTGCCAGGAATTTTGGCTTCGTGCAGAATCAAATTTTTCCTGAAATTCAAAACGAATTCCACTTTGGAAGAATCGATTTGCTCATCCCTAATAGTCACTAAGAAAACCATTGGTAACATATTACGCCATAATGGTTTAAAAACGTGCAGTGCCTGCAAGGACCCCCTGCTCAGGAAGACACATGTGTAGGTCCGTTTTAAGTTTGCCAATGAACACCTGGATGATTCTATGAGTGATTGGGAGAAGGTGCTGTGGTCAGATGAGACAAAAATTGAGCTCATAACTTAACTCGCCATGATTGGAGGAAGAGAAATGTTGCCTATGACCCAAAGAACACCACCCCCACTGTCAAGCATGGCGGTGTTTGAGGGGTGCCTCGCTGCTAAGGGCACAGGAGTACTTCACCGCATCAATGGGAGAATGGATGGAGCCATGTACTGTAAAATCCTGAGTGAAACCTCCTTCCCTCCACCAGGACATTAAAAATGAGCGGTGGCTCGGTCTTCCAGCAAGACAATGACCCAAATCATACAGCCAAGACAACAGAGGAGTGGCTCAAAAAGAAGCTCAAAAAGAAAAACATTAAGGTCATGGAGTGGCCTAGCCTCGACCTTAATCCCATTGAAAAATTATGGAGGGAGTTGAAGCTCCAAGTTGCCAAGTGACAGCCTCAAAATCTTAATGATTTAGAGATGATCTGCAAAGAGGAGTGGATCAAAATTCCTCCTGACATGTGGGCAAACCTCATCATCAACTACAAAAAACCTCTAACTGCTGTGCTTGCCAACAAGGGTTTTCCCACTAAGTATGAAGTTTTGTTTGCCAGAGGGATCAAATACTTATTTCACACTGTAAAATGCAAATACATTTATATAACTTATATAATGTGATTTTCTGGATTTTATTTTTGATATTCTATCTCTCATTGTTAAAATTAACCTACCCCTAAAATTATAGACTGTTCATGTCTTTGTCAGTGGGCAAACTTACAAAATCAGCAGAGGATCAAATAATTATTTCCTTCACTGTATATACCTACTAGGGGACCTTATTACCTATATATTTATATACTGGCAGACCCTATTAGCTATATATCTACCTACTAGGGGACATATGAACTATATACCTACCTACTGAGGGACATATAACCTATATACCTACCTACTGGGGGTCTATAGACCTACCTAATGGGGGCCTATAAAGGAATGATGAGTGACTCCCCATCTTCCACTGCAGGCACTCGGCTTTTCTATCATAGAAAAGCCAGTTGCTGTGGGGATGGGGCGTCACCATACTTTCCTGTATAAACCCCCATTAGGAAGGGAGTCATATAAACCCCCCTGTAAGTAGGTAGGCATATAGGTGCTGGAAAAGTGAGAATTCTAAAATGTTTGTGTGGTAAATTTTGCAGAGATGGGAGAAGTCATCACGGATGTCTGGGCCGGATGGAAAAGAGAAGGGAAGGTTAATGGCTCCGATCAGAAAATACATCTCCTGTAAGTCACTAAATGTAACTTCAGTGCAGTCACTTATATTTATGCAGAGCGCCTACATACAACTAGTATCTACCCCTCTCTGGTCACTGTATGGCGTTTATATACGTCTTCAGAGCCTATCTACAACTGATAGTCACATGTGGCAACTGCATTTGGCCATGGTCTGGCAGTATTATTTGATTCTTAAGTAATAGTTTTGGGTCTTGATATTGTTGGAGCTTGTTTTTTTTTTTAGTAACATGATTCATATTGTATATTTTCTCCATGTATATGTGTATTATTTGGTGACTGTTATTTATAAGTTATTATACTGTCATAAGTAGGTGAGCACTTTTGAAAAAGCAAATTTGTCAGCACTGGTTTTCATTGTCACGGTGATGGACAGGATCTTTGTGGAATACACGTAAAATTAGTGACAGGAACACAAGCTTTTTCTCTGTAAAACTACATGCCGTAGTTCACAATGTGGCATGAAAAATGCTATCTGAATGCAGCCCTACTAACCAAAACTTAACACAAAGTGGGTCGGTTCCTGGATGTTTTAGGACCCTAGCAACGCCCCTGCATGCCAGTTTTGTTCATCTACATACAGCTGTTGTTACTTTTCACATTGCAAGGCACAGTGATTCACATGTGACTTGATTGTTGCATGCAATAGATGGTGCTGGAGAATTT
Source organism: Phyllomedusa bahiana (assembly GCA_025379985.1). Classification (NCBI taxonomy): domain Eukaryota; kingdom Metazoa; phylum Chordata; class Amphibia; order Anura; family Hylidae; genus Phyllomedusa; species Phyllomedusa bahiana. The sequence continues at coordinate 2,660 of JAODAL010040029.1, forward strand.
AGCTCTCTTCCCATAAAACTTTTGAAATATTCAAATACCCAGTGGAGTGGAAAAGGTAATACAGTGGGTAAAAAAGCATTTAGTCAGCCACCAATTGTGCAAGATTTCCCACTTAAAAAGATGAGAGAGGCCTGTAATTGACATAGGTAGTCCTCAACTATGAGAGACAACATACTGTTGCTAGTTTTTTTGGCCCATTCCTCTATGCAGATCTCCTCTAGAGCAGTAAAGTTTTGTGGCTGTCACTGGGCAACACGGACTTTCAACTCCCTCCAAAGGTATTCTATGGGGTTGAGGTCTGAGACTAGCTAGGTCACTCACTTAAGGGGTATTTAAGCGTGTTTGTGCTTTTATATTCAGTAAAATAAACGGTGTTTTTAAATGCCACATACGAGTCATTTTTCCTGATGATTTCTGGAACGCAATTTATATTCAAGGGGTAATTAAGTGTGTTTGTACTTTTATATTCAGTAAAATACATGATGTTTTTAACGCCACATACGAGTAATTTTTCCTGCTGATTTCTGGAGCGCAATTTATATTCAAGGGGTAATTAAGTGTGCTTGTGCTTTTATATTCAGTAAAATACACTGTGTTTTTAAACGCCACATACGAGTAATTTTTCCTGGTGATTTCTGGAGCGCAATTTATATTCAAGGGGTAATTAAGCGTGTTTGTGCTTTTATACTCAGTAAAATACATGATGTTTTTAACCCCACATACGAGTAATTTTTCCTGGAGATTTGAGGAGCGCAAATTATATTCAAGGGGTAATTAAGCGTGGTTTTGCTTTTATATTCAGTAAAATACATGATGTTTTTAAACGCCATATACGAGTAATTTTTCCTGCTGGTTTCTGGAGCGCAATTTATATTCAAGGTGTAATTAAGCGTGTTTGTGATTTTATATTCAGTAAAGTACACGGTGTTTTTAAACGCCACATACGAGTAATTTTTCCTGCTGATTTCTGGAGCTCAATTTATATTCAAGGGTTAATTAAGCGTGTTTGTGCTTTTATACTCAGTAAAATACATGATGTTTTTAACGCCACATACGAGTCATTTTTCCTGGTGATTTCTGGAGCGCAATTTATATTCAAGGGTTAATTAAGCGTGTTTGTGCTTTTATATTCAGTAAAATACATGATGTTTTTAAACGCCATATACGAGTAATTTTTCCTGCTGATTTCTGGAGCGCAATCTATATTTAAGGTGTAATTAAGCGTGTTTGTGATTTTATATTCAGTAAAGTACACGGTGTTTTTAAACGCCACATACGAGTAATTTTTCCTGCTAATTTCTGGAGCGCAATTTATATTCAAGGGGTAATTAAACGTGTTTGTGCTTTTATATTCAGTAAAATACACAGTGTTTTTAAACGCCACATGCGAGTAATTTTTCCTGCTGATTTCTGGAGCGCAATTTAGATTCAAGGGGTAATTAAGCGTGTTTGTGCTTTTCTATTCAGTAAAATACACAGTGTTTTTAAACGCCACATACGAGTAATTTTTCCTGGTAATTTCTGGAGTACAATTTATATCCATTGGTTACCCAAGCCTGTTAGTGGCTTCATTTGGAGTCAAATACAGGGTGTGTATTTATCATAAACAGATATCTTCATTAAACAGTCTATAAATTTTTGAACAAACAGTATGTCAGACATAGAGGTGACAGGCTCTTCACATGCGAGTGGCAGTGGCGCAAACATTCCTGGAGCAGGCACAGGTCACAGCACAGTAAGGGGACATCGCAGAGGGGTCACTCGGTGAGGCCAGAACTGCCGGTCATGTAGCGGCCGTGTGTTGATCAGCAACCCAAGGGCTCTTGATTGGCTGAGTAGGTCATCAACTTCATCCCAGATGACATCTGACAACCCTAGCCAATAGTTGGTGGGTTCATCAGATACAACTCTTAGTTGGCATGGCCCGGGAACAGGACAGCGCCCCTCACCTGTCCTCAACCCGCCACATACCAGAGAACTAGTATGTGGTCTGGGCTCAGAGAGGACGAACAATTTGAGGACAGTCAGTAGCTGCTTGGCAACGAAGAGGTGGGGCAGTCATCCCTTGCTTCTTGCAGTATTAATATGGAGAGTGGCATGGGAGGTTTTTTGGCAAGCGGTCAGCCTCTGCATACCAAGACCGTTGAGGAGGACAGCAGTGACGATCAAACACTCATGAAGTATAAACATGGTGGTTTGAATCCAGTTTCTGCGTTACACCAGTTTGTTCAAATGCAGCGTATGGAACTTGAACTGAAGGAGACCATAACTACAGGGAATGTTTTAGGTGCTTATTTTGCATTCTGTGCCATTGTTGATGGAATTCAGTGTAAAACTGGAACTGGGCAGAACAAAAATGAAGCAAAAGCAAATGCTGCAAAACTTGCTGTGGATGAAGTTCTTCAGTATGAAGAATGTGAATCGGATGTCCAACTTACAGAAAGTAAAAACATAAGTCCTTCTGGAGGCCCTCCCCTGTTATCGGTGGAACAAATGACATCCACACAGATTTCAAGTGGTTTAAGAAAGTTGATAAACGTTCATTTGTTCATGAACAGATAGCACAGGTGATAAAGGAAAAGTTTGCTGAACTTGTATCTAGGTGTCCAGATTTTGAAAGCTGTGGAAATTCTTTAGCTGCATTTGTAATGGAAAAGGTTCCTCACACATCTGGCTCCAAGACTATAAAATAAATAAGAATAATCTTTAGAGCCTATAGAGAAAATGTTTTCTTCAGCCTCATCTGTCATATCCGTAGTCCTGGCGACTGACAAATAACGTGTCCGCATGAAAGGGCCTGAGCAAACGACAGGTGTCACGCATGAGCTGCCACTGTCCGACATTAAAATTACACAGGGGTGTACTCCTGTCCACTTGGATCATCAAAAATCATTAATGGCCTTTCTCTGTTCATCAATTTGCCCCTGTTCATAAATTTCCCCCTGTTAATATATTTATTCTCTGTTCATCAATTTCCCCCTGTTCATAAATTTCCCCCTGTTAATATATTTATTCCTGTTCATCAATTTCCCCCTGTTCATAAATTTCCCTGTGTTAATATATTTATTACTGTTCATAAATTTCCACCTGTTCCTCAGTTCCTGTCTGCCTGTGTACCCGACCTTTCTGCTACGTTACCTGACCTCAAATCTCTGCCGCCTGCCCTGTCCTGTTGGCCTGACCTTTGACTACGAGTTTTCGATTCGGTACCTCACTGTGCCTCGGCTGCCACCGCAAGCTCGTCGCGCCAGGGGTAGCAACCAGGTAGAACTCCACCGCAGAAAGTCTATCCTGCCTTGCGGCGGACCTACTTAGACCCCGCTTCCTGGCGTGGCCGCTACCACCGCTTGCGGTGGTCCAGAGGAGCCACTACCCATGTCGTTACAATGGCAGAAGTGAATGCCAAGTTTCCTGGCCAGTTCTTTGAATGGTGCAGAGTCCACCACTTGAAAAAGGAGGGACTGCAGTACCACCAACTTGGACAGGAGCACAGTCAGCTGCTGCACTTAGGGATGGCTAGACGCATACTGCTGTCTCTTGGCAATCGTCTCGCACTGCTGGCACCATGAGTGCCGAGGAGCAGGAGTATCAGGACCGGTAGATGATGTAATAGACAGGGAGTTGTCTTCGGCAGAGGTGGTGAAGCCTTGACTGCCTGAAATGGGAGGCGTGCCACTGGGTGCTGCTGCTGTTAGGACAGGATGGACCACCACATCTGTAACACGTATGGTGACACTGCATGATGTTGATGCAGGACCGTGGTGCCAACGTTAGGTCCCTGGTCATGCTTTACTTTCTGCCCATAGATTTTACATATAGTTATATACGCCTTCACTGGTGTCTCGTCAAAAAACTGGCACACCGCCGAGTAGGTGATTTTACCACCAAAGCTCCGCTGTTACCGCCGCTGACCCGGTGAGCCCCTGTGCCGCTACTTTCTGGGACCTGCAAAGGAGGTGGTCTAAATCGTGGCCGTTTGGCTCCCAACCTCGCACTGCTGCCACCCTGCTGACTCCCGGACACACTACCGACTTACTCACTGCCTGACACGCAAGCTGACGCTCTCGTCTCCCAATGATAATGATGAAGCCCTTGTACACTGTTGGTCTGGGTCAGCTCATAGCATCACATGGCTTTCAAAACCACCAGTATGCTGATGACACCCAACCTTACATCTCCGGCCCAGACAGACAGTGAGTGAGCCACATGTGACTAGAGGATTACTACATTCAGTAGATGGTGCTGAATGTAGCTCTCTTCTCATAAGCCTTTTGAAATATTCAAATACCCAACAAAGTGTAAAAGGTGATAAATCTCCACATGCTGACATGATGCTTCTCCCTAATGAGATACATTACCATTTTTGTGACCATTTAGGAACTTAATTATTGTTGTAACAGAAAATATTTAAAGGTGTTTTATTGCTACAAAGATCATATCTCTAATGATGGGGACAGTAAAAATAAGCACTTTTGCAACTGGTTTGCATTACCTAAGTCACTTAGTATAGCAGATATGAGCTAATCTATGCATCTATAACTATTTCTGCAGCTGGTGGACGGGACACGCCCCTCTTCTGTGATTGGCTGACTGATATTTTATTCAGCCTGTTTGGACACGCCCCCTGGTTGGGACACACCCCTTGTGCTGTGATTGGCTGCCTGCACTCTGTGTTTACACCCCTCTGAGCTGTAGAAAACGAAAGTGAAGCAAACTGCCTGTGATGATTGTACGTGTATAATAAATGCTGTCTCAGCTCCTCTCTATGCTCATCTCCCAGTGATGGCTCTATGTAAAGGATCTGGGCAATTACTGAGTATCTAGCTGCTATATTCACTCTTCCCTCATATAACACAGCCTTATACCCTGTGCTCCCCTGATATAACACAGCCTTCTACTCTACAGTCATGGCCAAAAGTTTTGAGAATGACACAAATATTATATTTTCACACGATCTGTTGCCCTATGGTTTTTATGTGTGTTTGTCAGCTGTTTTTATCACATACAGAAATACAAGTGCAATCTTATTATGATTAACAAAAGCTTTTATTGACAGTCAGAATGAGTTAATGCAGGGGGGCGTGGCCGGAAGCCGGGGAAGATGGATGCCTGAGAGCGCAGCTCCGTGAAGCCCACGTCTTTTTCTCTAGCTGTAGAGCACTGAACCCGGCAACTAAGCCTATAATTTGGCTCTCAGATTTCTGGAGGGTTGGAGGAACCGGCCTGACCGCCTGCGGTGGATTGAGAGCAAAGCGGAGGGGACGTGCGGCCCTCTAAGATACCCGGCGGGGACCCCAAGTCCTTCCTGTGCACGGCGCCATTGCTGCCCGCGCGGGCGCGCGACAGCACAAAGTTCATCGACTTGCCGGCCTGCTGAGGAGGTAGAGGGATGGCCGAAAGGAGCGAACAGAAGCCCGGCAAGCGAGGTCCGTTGGCGCTGGTGACGGGAGAGCTGTCGCGCGATTTCGAGACCTACCCGCAGGCGCCATCTTGACATCCTCCTGGGACTGAGAGGCCCGGATCCGCCTGCCACCTGCGGATCAGACATCTGGAGAGGTGGAGGAGCCAGACTGACCGCCTGCGGTGGATCAGGACCAAAGCGGAGGGGACGTGCGGCCCTTTGAGGTACCTGGCAGGGACCCTGAGCCCTTTCTACGCAAAGCGCCGCTGCTGACAACCCAGGGCGTATAGTCTCATCGGCCTGCAGAGGAGGTAGCGGGACTGCCGGACGGGGCTAGCTGAAGCCCAACGAGCGGGATCCATCGGCCCTTGGCACCGACGACGGGAGAGCCGCCACGCGATTGCGGGACCTGCCCACCGGCGCCATCTTGACATCCTCCTGCGGTTGAGAGGCGCGGACTGACCTGCCTGCTGCGGATCAGGTGAGGAGTATACAGCCTCAGGGACAGAGGGGACATGAGAAAGAGAGCTAGCGGAGCTGCCTGGATAACTCGAGGAGAGAGTACATCCACCTCATAATTATACTGCATGCTGACTCCTATCTCCTGACCTGTACTGGACCTGAAGTGGCCCTGCAATCTGGGCCCCCCCAGCGGCTCTGAAATTGTACCCAGATATTGATCACTCGCTCCTGGGTGCAGGTGGGGTCATTAACCAGTGGAACTGACTTTCAGGGGCTGTTTAATCGTCTAATCCCGAACAACTGGCAAAGTACAGAGCGGGACGGACATTTTGCATTGCCCGACATCACACAGGGCTGGCGGCCATTTTGAGTCCTTATTGTTTTGGTGTCACTCTGCTGTTGTAACCTGGCCAAGACTCCAAAAATTCGTGCCCGCAGAGCACCAAAACTATCACATTCAACACAAGTCTCCTCTTGTAATATTAAGCGCTTCTTCAAGCACATACCAGCGTACCAAGTGCATTGTGACTTAACTCATCCACTGCTGGGGACAGCAGAGGGAGAAGGGTGCGATCATCCTATCACTACCAGCGGACAGTGTCCTATATCAGAGAGCTCAGTCCCTTCAGTCCTCAGTCCGTGAGGTTTGTGCCGGAAAAGCCTAAGCCCCCGGGTCAACGCACTGGATTGCCAAGTTTTAACAAAAATATTGCCTTCCCTCGAAACCCACGCCCTTGGGGAATCAACAGACTGTGCTACCTGCGACATTCTCTCCCATTCCTATGCCGCCTCAACCATACAAAACCCCGAAAAAGCTAAAAGCTGCTAACAAGTCCCAACCTAAGACCGAATTACGGTTCAAGCCAAATCCAAAGCTAGGGCCAATGGAGTCCAGCTCAAATCTTCTAGCTCAGAAATCCCCTGACCACCAATGACTCGTCCTCTAATCACTGGTTGGCTCCAACCGCACGCAGGACCGCAGGCACCTACCGTATCACGGATATGCCAGAAAGGAAATCCTACTTGAGTCAGCTCCCCACGGTTACAGGACTTCTCACAAATTAGAACAGAAAGTTAAAGATGCCAGTAGGACGGAATATTGCTGCAATCAGATCCTGACATCAAAGGAATTGCGGATAAAGAAGAGTTACTAATCTAGCAGCAGATCATGATACTACTCCAGGTGAATTTACCACTCTGTCAGTCACAAAGTCACTTCTCAAACAATGGTCCCTGAAAGAAACTGAAAGACATCTAGAGGACTTGGACAACCGTCTGGGCCGCCGAAACAACATAAGGTGCGTGACCTCCCAGAATCTAAAGGTGCTGAAGATCTGCGCTCTACTCCATTAATAACTCTCTTCAACTCAATCTTGGGGGAACCCCCAACCCACCCGCATCAAAATTGGAGAGGGTGCGCATCGAGCTCTAAAGCCAAAATCTTGCTACAAACCAAGCCGCGGGACAGTCATTATGTTGCTCAAGATTAGAGATAAAAGAGCAGCATAATGTCCATGGGCCCTCTCCTTGAAAGTGGTTGAATACGAAGGATACTAAGGTCCCCAGTTAACTCATATCTTCATGGATGACATGCAATAAGAGACTTGCCTACGTTCTCAGCTAGAGGACTCAAGCGACACAATATCCATATCGCCTAGGAATTACCATTTGTTCTGTTGGCCCATAAAGAGGGCATGACGGCCTCTCTAAAATCTCATGGGGACTTGCCCCGTTTTTGTTCCACACTTCAAATCTCAGCCCCTGAGCTACTGGATTGGGAGTTGCAGCTTCCTTCCCCCCCTCCCCAGCCGGTGTGGCGCAGTACCCCAACAGGAGGGACAAAGGTCCTGAGAGGGAACTCAAGGGGTCATCACCTGCGGGAATGCCTAGACAGCCCACTTGAGCGGGACTCCGCTGATTCTGGAATGCTCCTCTGTATGCTGTTTTAGCAAGCGTACTAAATGTTCTTTACGAGTATTTAATTAAACTGTATAAGATTTGCCGGGTTCAAAAAATTCTTATTGTAATTTATGATGTTTATCCTACAGCATATACTGCCAACAGTTGCTCCTGGGGTTGGTCCTTGGTGGGGGAGAGACGAACCTCCCTTTCCCCCCAACAATTTTTAAAATTTTGTTTTCCCTTTTTTTTTTTTCTCTTTTCTCTCCCCCCGTCCTTCCCTCCTTTCCCTCCTCCTTTTCCTCCCTCTCCCTATTCCAGTTCACCTTCTCCCTCCTGGGGGCGGCCCCTGGACCAATGCTTCAGATACTTTTCAGGCGAGGGCCTCGGAGAGTCTTCCGACGGTGCCTGACACTCCACCCTCTAGGGATTATTGAGCCGCACGACATCTTATCTCTCTCTTCTTGTGTTTTACAGTTGAGGAGTGGAAGATCGTGGCTTAGTGGAGAGTCTTGCCCTTACTTCCCCTTTTATCTCCATATGGGGATATAGGGCGAGCATCCGATTTTCTCCCCTTCCCAGGAGGATTTCTCTTGGGTATCTCAGTCCCGAGGAATGTTACTCTACCTCGAATATTTGTGGGTTTTATGTGGTTGTCTTGTCTAAGCCCCCCCATCCCGCCCCTACTTGTATTACTGTCATATGATGGCCAACCCTCAAAATGAGGGACTGCAAGGTATATTTTACACTACAAATATACGAACAATGGCTATATAGTTGTCTATGAACGTTAAAGGGCCTCTTAACTCAGATATCACGCGTAGATTAGCTGGAAACATAACTTAAACAACAAAAAGCGTAAATAGTTTTTACTCCAAGAAACACACTATTAATAAGAAGGAAACTTTAGATTTGCAAGACATTTTGTACCCTCACTGTGCTGTAGTTTTCTCATCTCAATCACGAAGAATGCATGGATGGCCCTAATGTAAGCGGTACTTGTCCCTTTTCAGTACAAAAGGTCCATAAGTGATGACAACGGCCGATACATAAAATTGAATGATACTTACCTGGGAGCCAGCCTTTCACCCTATGTAATGTTTATGTACCTAATCAAAGCGCAGATTCCGTTTTTCATTATATGGCTTTTTCTGACACGGCAGATAGATTACATGTCGGTTCTCGCGTTACTGCATCCTCTCAATCTCAAATCTCCAGGAACTTCAGGAAACTGATTAGGAAGTACGCTATGTTTGACCTGTGGAGAATAGAGCATCCCAGAGACCGCTCTTACACCTTTTTCTCATCACCACACAATTCCCATTCGAGGATAGATTATTTTTTTGGTAATGTCCCAGCCCTGCGGCGCCTGGAGCATGCTGATATAAAAAGTATTACTTGGTCAGATCATGCACCCATAACCTTATCCCTAAACATGAGGGCAGCGACAATCCGGAATTGTCACTGGCGTCTAAACGAAACAATTCTTAAAAATCCTCAAACGAGAGAGGAACTCAGACAACATATCATAGACTACTTTTCTATTAACGAACCATCGGTGTCATCTCCTGTGACCCTGTGGGAGACTCACAAAGCAGTCTTTCGAGTTTGGTGTATCTCCATAGGTAGCAGGCTAAAGAAAGACGCAAACTTACGCAGGACCACCCTCCATAACTAGTGTTGAGCGATTATTATCGACAAAGTTGAAATCGGCACAGTTTTTATGGTGATCGGATTTTTTAGATCATGCGATAATTAGGTTAAATCTGTGCATCATCTATTAAGAACGCGCCTTTTTCGGCGCTTCCTGTAATTTTGGTGGCCAGCCAAATCAGATTACAGAATAGAGCAGGGTGAGATGTTTTGTGCGACGTCAGACTGGATGTGTATGGTTGCGATTGGCTGCAAAAATCACATGACCTCGTTTTTCATAAACAGCGTTTCCTGTTTTAGCCCCCAGTGTCTCCCAGCGTCTCAGACAGAAGGACGTGCGCCTCTGCGTGTGTCCACACAGCTCAGCGAAATTACTATATTTCTTCACAATTTGATCCTTACAATTTAGTTAGATTAGAGATTGGAAGATTTTATATAGTTAGGTAAAAGAATTTTAAAGAGCATCTACCGCTGTAAGTCACGGGGAGGGGAGCGGAGGGGGGGCCCCCGCGGGTGAACTCAGATAAGCTCTATAAAGAATACTGGATAAAGTTCACCAAGACTTAGTGTAACATTGCAATAGCTTTATTTTTAACAGTTTTCTATTGAAAAATTTTCCTGGATATTGGCAGCCTGAACTTATAGGATACACATCTTTTCTAGTAACTGCAGGTCTCTTTGTTTTGGTGCAAACTCCACTTTTATTTATCAGTATACATTTCAGATAGGTTTCATTTTCAATTTTCCCCCCCCCCCCCCCCCTTCCAAACCTTGCTGATATATCCACCTTGTACTTAAATTAGAATCCCGCAAGTCAGCAAGGGTTTATAGGGGCCAAAAAAACCTTGTTTAAAATCCAAAACTTACAAAGTGTTTTTTTGACTTTTGGGGCCTACAGCTTTTTCATTGAGGGACCTTGCATTAAATGTGAATATTTCAATTTTTTAGTCACCACAGGTGATTGAATAGGTTGCCAAAAAATACCTTTCTATTTACCCGAATACATTATAGATAGTGTTTTTTGCACTTTTGCGTCCAGGATTTGTTGATAGAGCTCTTGCAGTTAAATGAATCCAGCAATTGTTGTAGTTACCAAAGGGGAATTGATAGGTGCAAAAATACCTTTTATTATCCGAATACATTACAGATAGTGTCTTTTGCACTTGTGCCCAGTCAGATTTGTTGATAGAGCCACCTTGCAGTTAAATTTTGAATCTGCCAGCAATTGTTGTTACAATGGTTGAATTGATAGGTGCCAAAAAAAAAGTCCTTTTATTATGAATACATTAAGGACAGATAAGTGTCTTTTGCACTTTTGCCCAGTCCAGATTGTGTTGATAGAGCACCTTGCAGTTAAAGTTGAATCAGCAATTGTGTAGTACCAATGTGAACTGATATGTGCCAAAAATACTTTTATTATCCGGAATACATTTACAGATACGTGTTTTTGATTTGGTGCACTTACTGCTTTGTTCATTGGGAACCTTGCACTTTAATGTGAATACTGCCAATTTTTGTTGGTCACCACAGGTGAAATAGATAGGAGCCAAAAAATACTTTATATACGAATACATTACAGATTCGTGTCTTTTGCACTTTTGCCAGTCAGATTTGGTGATAGAGCACCTTGGTTTATTTGAATCGCAGCAATTGTGTAGTACAAAGGTGGAATTGAGAGGTGCCAAAAATACCTTTTATTATCCGAATACTATAAGGATACGTGGTCTTTTGCACTTTTGCAGTAGATTTGTGATACGAGCCACCTGCAGTTTAAATTGAATCAAGCAATTGTGTAGTACCACACGTGAATTGATAGGTGCCAAAAAATTACTTTTATTATCCGAATACATATTAGAGATACGTGTTTTTTTGTTTTGGTTGCACTACAGCTTTGTTTTTGAGGCACCTTGCACTTAGATGTGATACTGCAATTTTTAGTCCCACAGGTTGAATTGATAGGTGCCAAAAATCCTTTTATTATCCGAATTACTTTACCAGATACGTGTCTTTTGCACTTTTGCCAGTCCGATTTGGTTGATAGAGCCACCTTGCGTTAAATTATGAATCAGCATTGTTGTAGTTACAATGGTGAATTGATAGGTGCCAAAAAATACCTTTTATTATCGAATTACATTACAGATTCGGTGTTTTTGAATTTGCCAGGTCAGATTTTGTTGATAGAGACACCTTGCAGTTTACATTTTGAATCCTGCAAATTGTGTAGTTACGTTACACAGGTGAAATTGATAGGTGCCAAAAATTCCTTTTATTATCCGAATACATTACGATAGTCGTTTTTTAGACTTTGGTGCATACAGCTTTGTGCCATTGAGGCATTGCATTATGTGTGAATACTGCAATTTTTTAGTCACAAGGTGAATTGATTTAGGTCCAAAAAATAACTTTTATTATCCGGAATAATTACAGATACGGGTCTTTTGCACTTTTGCCAGTCCAGATTTGTTGATAGAGCCACTTGCAGTTAAAATTTGAATCCAGCAATTGGTAGTTACCAAAGCGTGAAATTATAGGTGCCAAACAATACCTTTATTATCCTGAATACATTACAGATAGTGTTTTCTTGACTTTGGCTGCACTACTGCTTTGTTCATTGAGGCACCTTGCACTTAATGTGAATACTTCAATTTTTAGGCACCACAGGTGAATTGATAGGTGGCCAAAAAATACCTTTTATTATCGAATACCATTACAGAATACGTTTTTTTGCACTTTTGCCAGTCCGATTTGTTGATAGAGGCCTATTGCAGTTAAATTTGAATCCAGCAATTGTTGTATTTAACACAGGGTGAAATTGATAGTGCCAAAAAATACTTTATTATCCGAATACATTTCAGTAGTGTTTTTCACTTAGCGGGCAGGCCAGCTTTGTTGACTAGATAGATACTACTTTGCAGTTATATTTGATCCAGCAATTTTGTTTTGATTTGAGGGATTTGAGATAGCGGTGATTTGCTCTTTTAATAAGAGGACTTTCCAACTCTCCATACCTTTCAATTTTATTTTCTGAGGGAAACATGGAGCAAACATCAGGTGGTAAGCGGAGAAAGAGGGGGGGTAGGACATGGATGGTAGAGTTACGAGGAGAAGGTCGCTCCTTCAGTTCTGGCGGACACACACATGCCAGCGGTCATCAGTTGGAGGACCGTCTGGCATTGTCATCGCTGGGTCAGGGCCCTGTGAATCTCAGTATACGAACGCGTCGCCATTCTGTCCTGAATATCGGCCTTGCCATGGCTTTTGGCCTTGGAAATTTTGGGGTAGCCTTTCGTCTGGTGGACACCAGAATGGCGTACCGCAGTCATGGCCTTGCCTGCCCCCAATACCAGATGCGAGCAGGCATTTCTTTGCCAGAAAAGCCGTCCCTGCCTGGCAGCACGTTGTCATCTAAAATTTTCAAGCGAGTTGTCTGCATCTGTGGCTGGGTCAAAAGTCATCTGCCACGGACAATGGACTAGTAAGCACGGCAAAGGCCGCTTATCTCTGTGACAGCTCATGGGTGAGCTGGGTGGATGTCCTGGGGGTGCGGTGGCTCTCAGCTCGGCGCCCACGCTCATAAAAACCGCCGGGATGGTTGCAGGGTTCTTTCCCAGGTTCCACTGGTGGCATCAAGTGCAGAGAAACCAGGCGTGTTGAAATTAATCTGTTTGGAGACCGTCCACACACAGGTCAGGAGTGTGGACGGCTTAAGCAACGAGATCGATGCGCTGGCTAGGTGCCAAGAACCTCTGTGGCCAGGCAAAGGGGTGTGCGGATAACGGAGCGGAAATCTGCTGGCGCCTTAGGTCGTTAGGATGGAGCAATCCCTTGCTGGCACATGTCTTGACCTGTCGTCCAGGAAAGTTCCTAAAGAAGTTACCCGGGTTGGACTGCCTGCTGAGGAAGGCTCGAAGTCTAAGTTCGCACTTCAGCACTGTTCGACACCCTGCTTCGGTCCCGCCTGGCTGCGTTGCAGCGTCAGCTAGCCTCCGTCAACGTCTCATTGTTGCATACGTGGCAAACACGCTGGAATTTCAACCTCCACATGCTCAGCGATTGTGGGAGCCGCGCATTGCAATATGCAGTCGAAGTGACACATGGCTCCTGACAAGCAGCGTGTGCGGACCTCATGGTGTTGAGCCACCGAGAGTGAGCAGGTGAAAGCAATCTCTGCACCATCCTTGCCCAGTTTTGAAGAAGCCACAAAGATGTCTAGTGCGGACAATGCTTGTAAGCATGTCATTGTCGGTGATCTTAGTCTGGAACGATCGTTGGACACTCTGAAAAAAAAGGTTCCGCAGCGACGGAGGAGGAGATGGACAACAGCATACGGATACGGAGCCTTTCTCTCCGTCAATCACAAGGCCCGACAGATTCACAATTTCATCGTCTTCATTAGGCAGTGTTCGGGGTCCCGGGGGGGGGAAAAAATTAGGGGGGCCTTAAGTGCAAGGTGGCGCATCAGCTCTCAGGGGTGCATCCTCTCAGGCAAGTCAGGGCTGTGTTGAAGCTGTGCGGAGGCAGCGGAGGAGGAGGAGGAGGAGGTATTCCTAGACACCTCGATCTGTTACCGACGTCCGCCTTGGAAAGAGGTTGGCGCGAATTTTGTGGCAGCGGCTAGGCAGATGAGGAAGATCAGTTTGCTAGTGCCCTCGGACCCAGAGGGGCATTGGGAAATCAAGGCTCAACTCTACTATGAGTGCTTGGATGGTCCATTTCTCCAACCTGATCCTCGCATTAAGGCATCAATATGAAACAAATCAGTGAACTGGGTGGCCACCCTTCTGGATCCCCGGGTACAAAACAAAAACTCAGCCTTTCCTCCACCCACCAAATAGAGAGTTTAAAATGCAGAAAATGGAGACTTGCTGATGTTCAATGGAGACATATGTTGGCGTCTGCTTCACGTTCCCAAATGTCACGGCTTGGAACAACATCTGCGACGTGACGCAGTAGAGTGCAAGTAGGGGTAGCGGGCAGCAGCAGGCAATGGTGGCAGAAGCCTATGGGTGACTCTGGCAATCTTTGTTTACACTCACCAACGCATGCACATGCTGGGCACCATCCAACACACAGAGACAGCTTAAGCTCAGGTGCACGACTATCTGGCGTCTCAACACAGATGTTTTTGTATGTGTTACGGACCAATGACTTCTGGGTATCCAAACTGGCCGAATGGCCGAAGTGGCACGCCCGCCATAGAGATGTAGTCCTGCAGCAGCCAGATCATATCTGAGCGGACTTAAGCACAGCTGGAGGATCATTACAGACAACGCATCCGGCTTTCCACAGATAATGTGGATCGTTTGACTTTTCATCAGATGAATCAGGCCATGGATCTCTGATGATGTTGTGGGCCCCATATGCGAGGTCACGATTTAGTTGCGGGCGTATTCACATTCCTCTTTTCAAAAAGAAATGGTCTCTTGGAAAAATGTTTTTTTAAAATGATCATTTTTTTACTGCAGTTTTTATTCTCTTTTGCCAACAGTTCTTTTGCTGATTTTGCCTGTGAGCGAGACTGTTAAAAGGACAGCAAGGTTTTATTGACAACCACGTTTTCACTTTACTCACTTTATCTTAAGAAGTTTCGCATTCGTCAAAGGTTTGAGGTCATGTTGCTGTGAGATACAGCTATAATTATGGTCCTTTGGAACAGAAATGTGGCTTTTAAGTGGCATTTCTCCCTCAAAATTTTTATAGTGGCTGAGATGTCATATTTATAATTTTTTGGGTCATGGTAGCGTGTGAGATACCGCAATATTCATGGTCCTTTGGAACAGAAATGTGGCTTTTAAGTGGATTTCTCCTCACAAATTTTTAATAGTGGCTGAGAAGTTCATAATTTAAATTTTTAGGGATCGTTAGCTGTGAGACTACCGCATTAATCATGGGTCCTTTGGGAACAGAATTGTGGCTTCTAAGTGGCATTTCTCCCTCACAAATTTTTAACAGTGGCTGAGAAGTCATTTTCTAATTTTTGGGTCATGCTGCTTTGAAATGCAGCATTACTAAGGTCTTAAATAAAAAAATGTTGTTTCTACAGGACATAAGTTTTCACAATTGTCCAAAGTGGCTCAAGGGTTCATGCTTTGAATTTTTGGGGTGCATCTTTGCTTGATATGCAGCTATTACTACATGTCCTATTATAAAAAAATGTTGTGTCAAAACAAGGACATTTGCTTTTTCACAATTGTCAAAAGTGGCTCAGGGTCATGCTTTGAAATTTTTGGGGCATTTTGTATTGACTGCAGCATCTACTATGGTCCTATTATAAAAAAATGTTGTTTCTTAACAGACCATTTGTTTCTTCACATTGGAAGAGTGGATCAAGGGTGTGGTTGCTGTCAGAAAAAGGAATTGGTAGGACACTTGTTAAGGGAACTATATTGCAAAATGATTGTTTTTGCAAGATCTTTTACATAGCTATCCATCCTGTATTGAGAAACCATTTTAATACAATTAAAAAAAGAGTAACAAAGACCTGGTGGGATTCCATCTATTTAAAAAATGTATTTTCTAGAATTAAACTACCTAAAAACTTGTGGCATGTACAAATAGAGCTGGTAAAAAATTCCTCTGAATATGTACAGGGGTGGTACAGGAAACTTGTACGATGTAGGTTACTTCAGAGGACAGGGAGTATGGAGCAGGGACAGAGAACAAAGTACAGAGACAATTTCCTCTAGCAGTTGAGTTAAAGAGAAAAAGAATGCCAAGTTTAAAGGGCACCTGGGTGAAACAGGAGCGTTTTAACCACCAGTATTTCCAAGTGAATGCTCAATTGGTCCGCACTCATATGGAGGGAAAGTGTACCCAGGTCATGGACCGTTCTACTTGAGGAAGGTGGAGTTCTCACAACTTCCGCTTCCGGCACTCTGGCTTCAGCACGACAGTTTTCTCGTTTTGCTGCGTCTAGGGCTTTTAACTGCGCTGTTAATAGATGACGGGACACCAGCATGGGCTCCTCCCGCACCACTGTAACTCCGGCCTGGGTCTGCTGTGGCACAGGACAGTATAGTCAATGTCAGTTCTTTTAACTAAATGGTGGTTATATGAACTCCTTTTTCCGGCACTTTTTAATTTGGGGGTCAGACAGTTTAATTGGTATACTGCGATTCCAGGACAGGTATATTAAATGTCAGTTCAAATAAATGGTGGTTGCAAGATCTTTTTCCGCACTTTTTAATCTGTGGGTTCAGACAAGTTTAAGGGGTATGTCGCGGTCCAGAAAAGTGTTTGTCGAAATGTTCAGTTAAACTAAATATGGTTGTTGAAACGAATCCTTTTTCCGTCAACTTTTTATCTGGGGTTCAGAAAGGTTTAATGGTCTTCTGGTCAGGGACAGTTCTAGTCAATGTTCAGTTCACTAAAATGGTGGTTCAAATGGACTACTTTCTTCGCAATTTTTAATTCTGTGGGTCATCCGGTTTTTGGGTCATGCTGCGTTCCAGGACAGGGATATTCAATGTCCAGTTCTAGTAAAATATGGTTTCATATAAAACTGCCTTTGGCAATTTTTAATTTGTGGGTGAGCAGGTTTAAGGGTCATGCTGTGGTACCAGACAGGGGATCGTGAATTGTGTGTGACTTTTTTTTGTGGCTTTTATAGCCTAAGTGTGTGCCTAAGGTGTAGCAGTGTATCCATTTGAGTTGTGGATGTTAATTCCAGCTATCCAGCGTTTGGGTTTGTAGAATGAAGTGGTTGTTGCTCTCCCATAGATTTAATGTGTCATCGTCATAATCGACTGCTCACTATCGAAAAACCTTATCGCATGGTGGGGCCGAATATCGACTAACGCCCGCTGTCGGATAGCCAAGTAATCGCTCCTAACACGTATCCACTAACCCAATAGTGATGAGCGATTTTATCGACAAAGTTGAAATGGGCAAGGTTTTTATGGTGATCGAAATTTTCAGGATCATGCGATATTGAGGTTTATAATCTCGTGCATCATCTATTAAGATCGCGCATTTTTGGCGCCCTTCCTGTCATTTGGGCGGCCAGCAAATCAGATAACAGAATAGAGCAGGGATGAGTGAGATGTGTCGTGCGACGTCATGACTGGGGATTTGTATGGTTGCGATTGGCTGGAAAAATACATGACCTCGTTTTAACATAGAACAGCCTTCCTATGTTAGCCTAGTGTCTCTCAGCGTTATCTCATAGGAAAGGGACGTGCGCTCTGCCTGTGGGCCAAACACGCTCAGCGAATTCAGTCTATTTCTGCACAGAGAAAACCTCTTACCTATTAGCTGTGATCCTTCCAATTTAGTTAGATTTAGACATTTGAAGATTTTATGTAGTTAAGCTAGAGAATTTTAAAGCTGCATTAACGCTGTAATGTCTCGGCAGGTAGCGGGGGGGGGGGGGCCGCGGAGGAACACATACAAGTTCTATTATAAAGAAACACTGGATAAGTTCACCAGACTTAGTGAAGAAGTGCACAGCAAATAACTTTATATTACAGTTTGCTATTGAATTATTTCCTGGATATTGGGCAGCTGAACTTATATTGGATACACATCATTGTCTAGTAACTGCAGGTATAAAAGTTTTGGTTGCAAAACTCCACTTTTTTTATCAGTATACAGTTCAGATAGGTGTTCATTTTCAATTTTACCATTCCACCTGTGTTGATTTATATCCACTTGCGTTAAATTTTACAATCCAGCATCTTGTAGTCAGCACAGGTTGTTTGTTGCCAAAATACCGTTGTATCATACGAAACATAAAACAGTACGTGTTTTTTTGACTTTTGCGCACCAGCTTTGTTTCATTGACGCAGGCATCACGTAAATTTAAAACATCATTTTATAGTCACCACAGGTGAATTGAAGGTGCAAAAAAATACCGTGTATTATACGAAAACATAATGATACGTGTTTTTTGACTTTTGCGGCACCCAGCTTTGTTCATTGAGCGAGCATCCACGTTAAATCTTAAACAGCTATTCATATTCACCAAGGTGAATTGAAAGGTGCAAAAAATACCGTGGATTATACGAAACATAACAGATTACGTGTTTTTTGGGTCTTTTTTTTGCGGCACCCAGACTTTGTTCATTTTTTGACGCAAGATCCACGTAAATTCTTAAAACCAGCAATTCTCTAGTCACCACAGGTGAATTGAAAGTGCAAAAAAAATAACAGTTGTATTATACGGAAAAAAATAAAAGATTACGTGTTTTTTGGACTATTGCACACCAGCTTTGGGTTCATTGACGCAGCATCCACGTAAATCTTAAACCAGCAATTCTATAGTCACCACAGTGAATTGAAAGGTGCAAAAACTACTGTGTATTATACGAAAACATAACAGATAGTGTTTTTTGATTTGCGCACCCAGCTTTGTTCATTGAAGCGCATCCTCGTAAATCTTAAAAACAGCAATTCTATAGTCACCACAGGTGAATTGAAAGGTGCAAAAAATTACGATTGTATTATACGAAAACATAACAGTTACGTGTTTTTTTTTGCACTTTTGCCCGTCGTTTTGTTTGATAGACACCTTGCAGTTAAATTTTACTCCAGCAATTTTGTTTTGATTTAGAGGATTTGAGAATAGCTGTGATTTGCCGTCTTTTAAAAGGAGTCTTTCCAAAATTATTCCATACCTTCTCAATTTTTATATTTCTGAAATGGCGCGAATGCAGGTGGTAGCGAGCAAAGAGGGGAGTAGCACCTGGAGGTAGAAGTACGAAGAGAGGTGCTCATTCCAGTGCTGGCGACAACAGCCATGCCAGCGGATCGTCAGTTGCAGGACCGTCAGCCTGTCATCGATTGGGTAGGGCCTTGTGAATCTAGTAAACGAACATAGTCGCCCCAATCTGTCTTACAGTGTTAAATGCAACCTGCAATATTAGCAGTCTTACCTTCCTCGTCCTCCCAAGTCACGGCCACCACAAATGTCGTCATCAGCATCATCAGCATCCGCTCCACATGAAGCAGCCCAAATGTCAACTCGTGTACCACAAACTAGTGGATAATCCATTGTGCTGGAAGACCTCTTTGAGGACAATGCGGTTGGGGGTCCGATGGCATGTTAAAGATCAAGAGGATGATTTAGTCTGCTTGACGCCCAGTTATGATGCCATCAGGAGGAGGTGAAGGAAGCCGGTCAATCGGGCAAAAAATCCCGGTGTGGTCTGCAACGCCTTGCAGAGCCCCTTGGCTTGTAGCCGCAGCATGGATGCAGAAAGTCGGACGACCAAGTCACTGTGTTGATGATTGATGATGACGACATTGCGGATCCATCCTGGTCTTTTCAGCAGAATTTGCTTGCGAGCGCTTCATCAGTGGACGAGGAGGAGACGGATAGGGTGAGTGTCCAATACGGGTCCACCACAAAAAGGGAGGAGGGCTGGTCGCAGAGAAGTGTCCGACTGATATGTTTCCGCCAGCACGGTCAGCGCAAACCCCGCTCCTCCCTTATCGCAGTCAAAAAGTTACAGGAACCTCTCTAGCTGGGCTTCTTTGAGCAAGCCTCTGACTCACCAGTGGATGTCATATGCCGCCTTTGCGTAAAGCATAAGTAGAGGCAAGAAACCTTAATGTGGGTTAACCACCACCAAATTGTCTGTGTAGTCACATGCAGCGTATGCATGCGTTGAAAATGGTGGGAACCCTTGGCCAAAAAAGGCAGACCGACGCTGAGGCTCCAACCCACTGTCACACCCTCTGTCTCGCTCCTCCTCCTCTTCCGCCACCACAAGCGTTCCTCAGCTGCCCATGTCTTTCTCAGAGTCATGATCAGGGATCAGCTTCACTTCAGCCTCCACCATCGCCCAAGTACCACAGCACCACAGAGGACCATCCTACCACTTCTCCTACTGCCAAGTTTGACGACTCGGCTCGGTACAGCGGCCAGTCTAGCAGCCAGCTTCTGTCTTCCAGGTTAGGGAGCAGAAGAGAAACACTTTAACCCAACATTCCAATAAAGCCAAAATGCCTTATTGTGCATTGCCAGGCTTTTGGCCTTGGAAATGTTGCCTTTCGTTTGGTGACACAGATGGGTTTCCGCCACTCTTGGCCCTCGCCTCGCCCCCAATTACCAGATGACGAGCAGGCATTTCTTTGCAGAAAGCGTCCTGCCCTGGCCAGCAGTTGTCATCTAAAATTTCAAGCGTGTGTTGTCTGCATCCTGTGTCCGCGGAAAAAAGTCCATCTCACCCCCGACAAATAGGACTAGTAAGCACGGCCAAGGGCGCTATATCTCTTGTGGACAGCTCCACTGGGTGGTGGGTGGATTTCTCTGGGGGTTTTTGGTGAGGGTGCTCTCAGGTCGGGCGCACGCTCTTCCAAAACCGCAGGGATGGTGCAGGGCTCTTTCCCAAAGGTCCTCTGGTGGCATCACGGTGCCAGAGACACCAAGGGCGTGTGGAAATTAATCTAATTGGAGACCGTCCACCCAAGGTCAGGAGCTGTGGACGGCTCTCCGCAACCGAGGGGACCGCAGGCTGGCTGGGTGACAAGTTACCTTGTGCCAGGCTAGGTGGTGTCGCGATAACGGGCGAAATCTGTGGCCGCCTTAAGATCGGTTATGGGCTGGAGGCACTCCTTGTGGCACATGTCATGAACCTTTTGCCGTCCAGAAATTTCCGAAAGAGCTACACGGGTCTGGACTGCCTGACTGAAGAAGGTTCGAGGTTGTCTTGAGATCGCACTTTCGCGTTCGCACCCTGCTTCGTCCCGCCTGGCTGGTTGCAGCGTCAGTCAGGCCTCCCGTCAACCGTCTCATTGTTGATGTGGCAACACGCGGGATTCCACTCACATGCTCCAGCGATTGTGGGGGAGCGCGCATGCTTACGCAGTACGAAGTGGAACCATGGCCTGACAAGCAGCGGTGCGGACCTCGGGGTGCTTGAGCCACCGAGGAGTGGTGGCAGGTGAAAGAGCTCTGCCCATCCTTGCAGTTTTGAAGAAGCCACATAATGGTCAGTGCGGACGATGCCCTTCTTGTCAGCATGAGCATTGTGGTGATCTTAGTTCTGGAAGACGATCGTTGGACACTCTGAAAATCAGGTCCCGGCCTGGCGACGGAGGAGGAGACGGAGGACACAGATGCAGACACGGGCCTTTCTCTCCTGTCAAATCCACAAGGGCCCGGCAGTTTCTCAAATTTTATCGGTATTCATTAGGCAGTGGTTCGGGTCCAAGCTAGTGCAAGGCCGGCCACCTCAGCTATCAGGGTGCCACATCTGAGGCAAGTCAGGGCTGTGTTGAAGCTGTGCCGGGAGGAGAGGGGAGGAGGAGAAGGAGGAGGTATTCTAGACATAAACGAGCGTCCTGCCTTGGAAAGAAGTTGGGTGAGTTTGAGGCAGCATGAGGAAGATGAGTTGGACTAGTGCCTCAACCAGAGGCTTGGAACTCAAGGGCTCCATTCTCACATGAGTGCTTGGATGCTCATTTTCCTCCAACATGATCCTGCATTAAGGGCCATCAAAACGAACAAACAGTTACTGGGTGGCCACCTCTGGATCCCCGGTACAAACAAAACTCACAGCACTTTCTTCCACCACCAAATAGAGAGTTATAAAATGCGGAAATGGAGACTGCTGATTGATAACTGGAGACATCTGTTGCGTCTGCTTCACGTTCTTCAATACTCCACAGTGGACTACGCCAGCGACGTGACAGCAGTTAGAGTGCCAAGTAGCCGTAGGTGGCGAGGGCGAGTGGCAGCAGAAGGCCAAGGGGAGAAGCCTAATGGGTGACCTCTGGCATCTTGATTTACCACGTCACCAACGCATGCAATGCAGGCCACATATACAACACCCAGGAGACAGTTAAGATCATGTTGCACGAATATCTGTGGTTCTCAACACGTATGTTTTTGTATTGTGGTTCGGGACCCTATAAGACTTCTGGGTATCCCAAAATGAGAATGGCCCGGCTGGCTCGCCACGCCATAGAGGTGTGTCTGCCAGCAGCCAGCATCTTATATGGAGCGGACTTCAGCACAGCCGGAGGAGTATTACAAGACAAATCGCATCGGCTTTCCACAGATAATGAGGATCGTTTGACTTTCATCAAGATGAATCAGGATGGATCTCTGATGATGTTAGTGGCCCAATTGTCATATGGTCAACGATTAGTTGCTGGCTACTTCACATTCTCTCCTAACAGAAATGGTCCTCTTGAAAAACTTTATTTTTAAAATGATCATTTCTTACGTGCAATTTTTATTCTCAGTTCCCAACCAGTTTTCATTTTGCTGGGTTTGCTGTGAGTAGACTAAAGACACCAAGGTTTCATGACAAAAACCATATTCATTTACTCACTTCTCTTTGATTTTCACATTGTAATGTTTTGGGGTATGTTGCCTCACAATTTTTAACAGTGGCTGACGAAGTCATATTTATCATTTTTTGGGGTCATGTTGCTGTGAGTTACAGCAAATAATTCATGGTCCTTTGGGACAGAAATGTGCTTTAAGTGGCATTTCTCCTTACATTTTTAACAGTGGTTGAGAAAAGCATTTTTTATTTTAAAAAAATTTTTTTTATTTTTCTTTGGGTCATGTGCTTTTGATATGCAGCAATACTTCAGGGCCTATTCTAAAAAATGTTATTTCTAATTGTATTGTGCTTCACCAATTGTCAAAAGTGGCCTATGGGTATGTTTTGAATTTTGGGGGCATTTTGCTGTGACATTGCAGGCTATACTACATGTCTATTAAAAAAATGTTGTTTCTAACAGCCTTTGTTCTTCACAATGGTCAAGAGTGGGATCAAGGGGAGAAAAATGGTGATGGTTTTGCTGTCAAGAACAGGAATAGTAGGGCACTGTTTAATGGACACCTATTGCAAAATGACTTGTTTTTGCCAGAATCTTTAACATACGCTATCAATCCTTTATTGAGAAACCCATTTTAATTACAATTAAAAAAGAAACAAAGGCATGGTGGGATTCCATCCGATTTTAAAAATGTTTTTTCTAGAATTAAAGTACTAAAAAACTTGCATGTACAAAATAGCTGTTAAAAAAATTCCTCTGAATTGTACAAGGGAGGTACAGGAAAACTTGACCAGATGTAGGTTATTCAAAGGACATGGGAGTATGGAGCACGGACAGAGAACAAAAGTACAGAGGGGAAAAAAAAAACCCAATTCCTCCAGCGATGTTGAGTAAAATGAGAAAATGAATGCAAGATAAAGGGGCACCTGGGGGGGAGGCTGGGAAACAGGAGCGTTTAACACTTATTTCAATGTTGAAAGCTAATTAGGTCCACACTCATACGGATGGGGCAAGCGCTACCAGGTATTGATTGTGTACTGAGGAAAGGCTGGAGTTCTCCACTTCCGCTTCCGCACTTGCTTCGACGACGTTTTGTTTGCTGCGTCATCAGGGATTTAACCTGGTGTTAATAGATGATGGACGCCAGCCTGGGCTTCTCACCGCACCCACTGTAACTTCGGCCCTGGGTCATGCTGTGGCCAGGACGTTATAGTCATGTCCAGTGAAACTAAAATGGTGGTTGAAAGACTCTTTCTTCGGAGGCGACTTTTTTATATGTCGTGCGGTCATTGCAGGTTTGGTGCTCTGGCTGGGGCCCAGACAGTATAGTCAATTGTCCAGTGAAACTAAAAGTGTTGGTTGAATGATCCTTTTTCCGGCACTTTTTTAAATCTGGGGGTTATGCAGGTTTGGCGGCTATGCTGTGGCCAGGACAGGTATAGTCAATGTCCAGTGAAACCTAAAATGGTGGTTGGAAGATTCCTGTTTCCGGCACTTTTTAAATGTGGGGTTCATGCAGGTTTGGGGCTCATGCTTATTGGGTGGGCCAGGAAGGTATAGTCCAATGTCCGTTCAACTAAAATATGGTTGATAAGCTCCTTTTTCCGGCACTTTTTAATGTGGGGGTAAGCAGGTTTGGGGTCTTGCTGTGGCCGGACAGGTATAGTCCAATGTCAGTTCAACTAAAATTGTGGTTGAAGATCTTTTTCCGGCACTTTTTAAATTGTGGGGTTCATGCAGGTTTTGGGGCTCATGCTGCATTCAAGGGAGGGATATTCAATGTCCAGTTCAATTAAATGATGGTTCATTTTCATACTGACTTCTGGACACTTTTTAATTTGTGGGTGATGCAGGTTTAAGGGTCATGCTGTGGTACAGACAGGGTTAGTGAATGGTGTGTGACTTTTTTTTTGTGTCTTTTATAGGCTAAGTGTTTGTGCGCTGAGCGTAGAGGTATCCATTTGACTGTTGTGGCTTGTTAATTCCAGCTTCTCCAGCCTGTTTGGGTGTAAGAATGAAGGTGTTGTTGCTCTCCCATAGACTCTTAATGGTCAATCGTCTAAAATCGACTGCTCACTATCGAAAAACCTTATCGATGGTGGCCGACTATCGACTATCGCCCGATGTCGATAGCCAACGTAATCGCTCAACACTAATAACCAACTCTCGAATTTGGAATCGTCCCTGGCTGCTAGACCAACCAGAACTACTCTTAGGAAAATTGTGGAAATCCGTTCGCAACTTAAGGCTGGATCTAGTCAAAACCGAAAGGCTGCTGCTTTATTCACGGCAGAGATTGATGAGAGGGGCAATAAATCACTACTTTACTGGAAGGCAGCTCAGGGCTGACAATGGACAGGAAACACCACATGCCGCTAGTGATAGTAATGGTCAGATCACATATGAAGTAGAATTGGGGAAAAACTATTCCATGAATATTTCTCCCAGCTTTAATCATTGCCTGAACCCTTCCCACTGATGATAGGGAGAAAACGAAGCGCTAAAAAAATTTTTGGGTCATCCTGCAATTTGCCGACCCTCTCGCGGAGGAACGCAGTGAAACCTCCCTAACTCTCCAATAGGCCGGAGGGAATGGAGGGGAGCTCTTAAATCCATGCCCCCTGGTAAAGCTCCGGACAGATGGTTGACTTACCTTGTACTATCAGGATTTATGCCCCAACTCTCCCCTCACCAGCTGAAATTGTACAACTCATTCTGAATGGAGAGAGGGTGAATCTTACTTTCTTACATTACTACATTCATAATCCCCAAACCTAATCAGGATGCATGGATGTTTCGAAACTATAGACCGATAGCTCTCTTAATACAGATCTTAAATTATTTACATAAATACTGGCCATACAGATGGCTATATGGCTTCCCCACTAGTGCACAACGACCCAAGTTGTTTTGTTTTGCTGAGACAGGGGGGGATATAACCGAGGAAAAGTGTTGATCTGGTGGTGCGGTCAACAGGTAGGAGACTCAGCTTTTTATTAAGGCCTTGACGCAGAGAGAAAAGCCTTTGACCGCCTCAATGGACTTACATGATGGCTCTGCGTTCGCGGGGTTTTGGGATAACGACCAATTTTGCAGGCGCTTAGTGTACTTTATTATTCCCCCACAGCTTCTATTAAGCTCCCTATTAGTATGTCCCATTGATAAAAAATTTTAATGGAATAGACAGGGCTTTCTTTGTACCTTTAATTTTTGTCTTTGCGCTGAGCCTGGCCTGGCTGTCGAGCTGACAGAAACATAGGGGGATCAAAATTAGAGATAGGGGAGATTAAAATATCGCTATTCGCAGACGATGCTTATGTTAACAGTTACATCCCCCACACATCCCTCCCTATTTGCATTCCCTGCTCATAGATTCAGACCTGTCGGGATTAATAAAATCTGATACCTCCAAAAACTGAGGCAACTTCCGTTATCATACCGATTGTGTCCTGACTCAAGCTGAAAACTAATTATAGCTACCATGGAGATCCTCAGCTATTAATTATCTGGGCATACACCTGACTCCCTCTTTCTCCACACTCTACAAGGTAAATTTCCCTTATAAGTATGTTGAAATCAGATACAGGAAGGTAGCGGCATTTAAACTGACTATCATGCCCAATTGGTATATCTTTTTGAGACTTTACAATCCCAATACATGAAAATCTAAAAAGGATTCAGGTCCTCCTTTTTTAAGTTTTTATGGTCTAATAAAAGACATAGAATTAGAGGTGTGTTATGATAGGGGAAGAGGGAGGGGGGGGTTGGCGGTTCTCCAATGCAGTGTTGCAGTGGTTGACCATTCTTTGCTTCAGGGACCTTGCAATTCTCCCTGGCATGATTCTTTCAATCAAGTCTGGACCAAAAATCCTGACTGTTAGCAGTCCATTCTGTGCACAATTTATGCTTGATTTTGTCACAATTTGTTGGGTTTTGTTTGTCCACTTCTCTTGATGATTGACCTCAAGTTCTCAATGGGATTAAGCTTATGGGGAGAGGTTTCCAGGGCAGGACCCAAAATCTCTATGTTTTGTTCTGAGCCATTTAGTATTCACTTTGCTATATGGCAGGTGCTCCGATCATGCTGGAAAAGGTGCGATTGTCTGATCACCAACTGCTCTTGACGGATTGGGAGAAGTTGCTCTTGGAGGACATTTCTGGTACCATTATTTATTCATGGATGTGTTTTTTTAGGCAAGCTGTTAGAGAGTCGATTCCTTTGGCTGAGAAGCAACCCACACATGAATGGTTTGTGGATGCTATTCAGTTCGGCATGAGACAAGACTGGTGGTAATCGTCACTTGTCTTCTGACCAAGTGTTTTTCCAGATGTTCCAAACATTCGGAAAGGGGATCATCGAGAAAATGACTTTCCCCAGTCTAGCGTCACTCCCTGTAATTTGGCAGAATATCGTCTGTCCTGATGTTTTATGGAGAGAGTGGCCTTCTTTGCGCCTTTGGACCAGGCCTTGCTCATGAGTCTCGCTCACAGTGCGTTGCAGATTGCAACTCACACCTGCCTGCTGCCATTCCTGAGCATGCTTGCACTGCTGGTAGCCCGAATTTCCGAAGTTTCTGAAGTTGAATACTTTTAAGAGACGGTCCTGGCGCGCTTGCTTGCTGGTCGTTTCTAGGGCGCCTGGAGCTTTTTGGCAACAATGGACGCTCTCTCCTTGGAATTCCTTGATGATGCGAAAGATTGTTGACTGAGGTGCAATCTTATAGCTGCGATACTCTTCCCTGTTAGGCCAGTTTTGTGCAGTGAGTTGACTGCACGTGTTTCTTTAGAGATAACCATGGTTAACAGAGAGAAAACAATGATGCAAGCACCAGCTATTTTAAGTGTCCAGTGGTGTGATTCTTACTTAATCATGACAGAATTGATTCTCCAAGCCCTGTCCTCAATCAACACCAACCTGTGTTAATGGGAGCAAATCACTGAAACGTGTTAGCTGGTCCTTTTAAGGCGGCCTACAATGAAGTTGAAATGTGTTTTGGGGGGAAAAAGTTCATTTTCTATGGTACTATTGACTTTGCAATTAATTGCTGTTAGTGATCACTCTTTTAAAGATGTAATCAGAATTATTGGGCTCGCAACTCTGTAGGATCCCAGCATGGTATTCTTACCTTACTGGCAACCCTCCAAATGGGAGGGAGATTTAGAGAAATTATGGGCTCGTTGGCTGCATTGCCAACCATCAATCTTGGTACGCACTGAATTCTGAACGTGATGAGGATAGTGTTAGAGGACTCCTGAAGAAATCAGAGGATGTTGTAGGGATATTCTGTTTGGCCGATCCAAGAAGACAGACTAAAGTTGGACTATGATTTTGACCGAATGATACTCAAACATTATCTCTACTCCACTGATTGCTTTGTCCTTTCTTCACAGGTACGTGTTGTGAACTACTCCTGTCAGCAACCCCTCTGCAAGTATCATGTGTGATTATATTGTATATTTTGAATGGTTCGTGTGTGAACTACAATCCGCAGCTAAACCCTCTGCAATATTGTGTGCGTATATTGAATATTTGAATGGTACGTGTGTGAACTACATCGTCAGCAACCCCTCTGCAATTTCAGGGAAGCTGTGTGACTTATATTGTATATTTTAATGGTACGTGTGTGTGAACTACATCCGTCAGCATCCCCTCTGCAATATCTGTGTGATTATATTGTATATGTTGAAATGGTACGTAATTTGCGTGACTACCAATCACATCATCTTCCTTAACTGATGTTCTGCATTTTCCTATATTGTTGTGTTCTGGTATTTTGCCTTGAAAGTCCAGCTCTGTTTCAAATAATTAGGCTGTGTTTCTATTTTAAGTAAGGCTATACCCAAATAGCTTTGAAGAACTTCCTTGCTGCTTCTCTTTATAACCCACCGTTTCTGTCACCTGAAAGGAGGTGATCTTAATCAATAAGACACTATTATTGGAACTCTGGGGTCTGACAAATGCTTTTTGGTCTGCAGCATTGATTAAGTGACAGGCATTTTTGAAGTGACTATTGAATTATTGCCGAAAGTGGGCAGAAGGGGCAGAAACGTATCTTTGTAAGTAGCTAGGCTTTCTTACCTACAGCTTTTACACCATGCTTACATTTGAAAATCTATTTGCTGCCCCACTTCCTCCTTTCCTACCCCCCAGTCATGCCTCCAAACAACTCTATCCACATTAGCTCCTCTCTCCTTCCCTCTACCATGCATGCATCTCATGCATTACTTACTTACTTTACCAACCCCAAACCATCCTCTTTCAGGGTGCTGCACAAACATCGCTCATATTCATCTGTGAACCATCTGAAATCACTTTTCATTCTTCTGCTTCTTGCTGCAGGAGACAACCCTCTCCCAACCCGGTCCACCTTCCTTTACTGCTCATCCCACCTCTTTCTCCCACAGAAACCCTAACTGCGTAATTTTTTGTTGTACGTTTTTTCCTCTCCCATTTAAATGTGCTTTGTGGAAAGCCCGATCCGTCTGTAATTAAATCACTGCTGTCCATGCCCTGTTCCTTTCTAACTCCCTCAATCCTCCTAGCTCTCACAGAAACTGGCTCCAGCAATTAGAAAAACCCCGCATCCCTTGCTGCCCTCACCTCCCGGCGGCCTACACTTCACCCACCACCCCCAGACCTGACAGGCCGGTGGAGGAGCCCGGCATACTTCTCGCTCCACATTGCACCTACCGGGTTTTCATTCCCCCTGTACCCTCACTAAACTTTCCCTTCCTTTGAGGTCCCAAACCTCAGACTCTTTGGGCCATTTTCCATAAAGAGTCGCAGTTGTCTACAGACCCCCGGCTCACCCCACCAGTTTCTGGATCATTTTGCTGCCTGGCTTCCTCATTTCCTCTCGACTGAAATACCCAAACTCATCATGGGCGATTTCAACATCCCCAATGACAACCCTGTCTCCTTCCGCCTCTAAGTTTCTTTCACTAGCCTCTTCTCTTGGCCTCTCGAGTTTCCTGACTCTCCAACTCACAAGGATGGGAATTTCTCTTGATCTGGTCTTCTGTCGCCCCCTGCTCAATTTCTAATGTTAACCAAACTCTCCTTATGAACTCTCGGATCATAACTTTATCCTTTTACTATAAAACAACTTTCACCTTCTCTCAAACCACACCAACTCGTCGCACCATTCCGAAACCCTCCGCTCTATCAACACTCAGGAGCTCACAGACACCAAAACAGCCCCCTCCGCCCCCAATCTACTCCCTCTCCTGTCCTGACCTGGCTGTCAAACGTTACAATGAAACTCTCACAACCACCCTGGACATGTTGGCACCCCCAAACACACCGCACCACCAGAAATCAGACGCCCGCAGCCTTGGCACACCCTCAGACTCGCCATCTACAGGCTGTTCCAGGTCGCCTGAGCGTCTTTTGGAGAAAGTAAAAGCTACCTGCAGACTATCTCCACAACAAATTCATGCTCAGTACCTACCACACTGACCTTCACTGCGCCAAACAAAAATATTTCACCTCCTCATCTCATCACTACACAACAACACCAAAACGTCTTTTTGACACCTTCCACTCCCTCCTTAGGCCAAAGCTCAGGCCCGGTCACTGACCTCTGTGTTTGAAGACCTGGCACCTCACTTCAAAGACAAAATTGACAGCATCCGGCAAAACATCACATCACAATTCCCAATTAACACCCATCCTGTCCTCCCCGCACGTCCTCTAATTGCTCTCAGCCCTTGACCTGACATCAGAAGAAGAAGTGTCAAGGCCTCCTGTTGGCTCGCCCCACCACTTGCTCTAGTGACCCCATTCCCTCCACCTTGTCCAGTCCATTTCTCCAGCTGTCCTCTCTCTCCTCACTACAATCTGTAACCTCTCTCTCTCTCTCCACTGGGATCTTTTCCCATCTTCCTTTTAAACACGCTGTTATAAAATCCCTTACTTAAAAAGCCCTCTCTGGACCACTCCCGCGCCGCCAACTACCGACCAGTCTTAACCTGCCCTTCATCTCCAAACTCCTGGAACGCTTGGTCTACTCTCGCCTGATCCGCTATCTCTCTGCTAACTCTCTTCTAGACCCTCTGCAATCCGGTTTCCGCACCCTACACTCCACGGAACTGCTCTTTCTAAAGTTTCAAATGATCTCCTGCAGCAAAATCTCAGGGTAACTACTCATGCTGCTTCTTCCCGGATTTTCTCTGCAGCGTTTGACACTGTGGATCACCCCATCCCTCAGCATGCTCCGCGCCATTGGTATCAGGACAACCGCTCTCTCTTGGTTCTCTTCCTACCTCTCTGACCGCTCCTTCAGTGTCTCATTTTCCGGTTCTACCCCCTCTCCTCTCCCTCTTGCTGTCGGGGTTCTCAGGGTCCGTTCTGGTCCGTCCTCTTTCACTCTACACAGCCCCATTGACAATACCATCAGCAATTTGGTTCCAGTACCATCTCTCGCTGATGACACTCAGACTATACAATTCTCCCCAGACACACTTGCCCTGCTACAAAACACCAGTGACTGTCTGTCCGCTGTCTCTGAAATCAGTCCTTCTCTATCTCCAACTAAACCCTCACTAAAAACTGAACTTCTAGTCATCCCACCATCTACTAACCGACCTCACCCTGCTATTCTCTCTCAGTGTGTGGGTAACCACCATAAAATCCTAGGCAGCAGGCCCGCTGTCTGGGAGTTATACTAGACTCTGATCTGACCTTCACCCCCTATATCAAATCCCTTGCCGCTTTGTCACCTGCATCTCAAGAACATCTCCGAATCCGTCCATTTCTCACTGTGGAAACAACTCAGACTCTCATTGTTGCTCTTATTCATTCTCGTCTTGACTACTGTAAAATCCCAAATTGTTGGTCTTCCTCTCTGTAAACTCGCCCCTTCCCAATCTGTCCTGAATGCAGCAGCCAGGCTTGTCTTTCTTTCCACCCTATACTGATGCCTTACCCTGTGTCAGTCTCTGCACCGGCTGCCTATTTTAGTACAGAATGCAAAAAAAACTCATCACTCCCCAACACATAAGGCTCTCCACAGTGCTGCACCCCCCCTAAAATCTCCTCCCCTTATCTCTGTCTACCACCCTACCTGCTCTCTCAGCTCTGCTACTGATCTAAGACTACACTCCTCACTCATCCGAACCTCCCATGCCCGTCTCCAAGATTTTGCAAGTATTGCACCAGTTCTCTGGAACATGCTACCCCATGTGATCAGGCAGGCACACTCACAAAACCCCCACCCGTTTAAGTTGCGCTCTGAAAACCATCTTCTTAGACAAAGCCTATCAAGATCCCTAATTGTCAACCCCCCAAATTCTGTCACGATTTGTCACTTCCCGCACTTTGGCACCCACAGGCACTTATCTGTATATAGATGTAATGGTTGGGATGGGCAGGTTCATCCACATTTTATGTATACTACCCCCATATTTTTGTAAAAATGGCTGGTCCATTGTAAACCAAGCACTTGTCAGCCTTTGTTTCACCATACACCCTAATAGATTGTAAGCTCTTGCGAGCAGGGCCCTCACACCTTGTGTCTCATTTGTCAAATAGCTTTTTTTAAATGTAATGTCTGGTTTGTCTGTGCTTATTCCCTCTATATTGTAAAGTGCTGCGGAATATGTTGGCGCTATATAAATAAAGATTATTATTATTATTATTATGATCCGTGACACTCAGGATGTACCGAATCCAGTTACAAGAACTGTAACTCAGGTTATACTAGTATGCCAGATTGCCATCTTGGGTTACTAAAAACGTTAGGCTAGCATTATGTACTTGGGACCGCTCAAGAACCAAAGATGTCAGTATGGCCCTACAAAACTCCAAGCAGTGAGTTTCAGACTCCTGAGGTTTGGACAATTATGGCTGCCCTGAGACTCCAGGTTGTGTCAGAAGAAATACAGTGATATCTCAAGTTATAATGGTCTCAGTATGGTTTGAAAATGATCAACATACAATGGTCTTTTCTGGTACATTGTAAACCTTGCTTTATTTAGTTCATGACCCAGAGGAACTGTACTAGTGTCTTCCATGCTGGGAAGAATCCTTGTAGATGTCCACCCACTGGACAACTTCTGGTATCAGAATACTGGCTTCTTATTTGCAGGGCCACAAGATTTTCTCAACCTTCTTGTAGGTCATTGTCCAGAGACACTTCTAGCAGATCGAGACACTCTTGATGGAGTAAGTCTTCTAAAGGAGCTTTTGCTCCACCCTCTATTGAGGGCTGAAAAAAAAACTTGCCT
This sequence comes from Phyllomedusa bahiana, assembly GCA_025379985.1. Taxonomy (NCBI): domain Eukaryota; kingdom Metazoa; phylum Chordata; class Amphibia; order Anura; family Hylidae; genus Phyllomedusa; species Phyllomedusa bahiana. The sequence continues at coordinate 35,538 of JAODAL010040029.1, forward strand.
TTCAAATCTGACAAGTCTTCCATCGGCTCAGTAAGCTCTGACCTGAAAATCTTACCAGGCTTAAAGTTGAAGTTACACAGGATATTTTAAGACATCAGCCTGCCAGTTCTTAATCCAGATGGCACGTCTTCTGGTAGCAGAAAGTGACATAGCTCTAGCCACTAATTTGGTGGACAAGAAGTCAGTTGTTTTATTGACATTCTTGGAGTCTACCAGGATTTCATCTCTGGATCTACCAGAATTAATGTCAACCTGATCTTGGCCTGTGTGGCCACCACCTGGTAACCTCGTCTAGGGCCACATTTGCTTCCAATCTGTGGCTCTTTTAAACTGTACCCATCTTCATAGTCGACAATAGCTCATTTAGACAATTTGGTTGTCTGCCACATCCGGTTTTGAAGACATTAGCCAGCTCAGGAAACATAGCCCTACACCTTATGTTGAAGGGAGCTTTCTTGCGTGTCTTTAAATTTCAGGTGACAGAGATTGCTTTGAAGGTCTTGGGCCCTGAGAGGCAGAACTAGGTCTTTCTCACCAGTAGTCTTCTGACCAGATTGCCCAAATGAGCTTAGTCATCTTATCCAAGATGAAGAGCATGACCGCGACATTCTCTTCCTCATGAGAGGACGAAGAATGGATATTGTCCATAACCTTCAGGTATGAACTGGAAATAGAGCTTAGAGGAATCACTCAGGCCTCTGCTGGAAGGGTTTATGAGAAGTACGGGCTCTTCCTTTACTTTATTTTTAGATGCCGATGTCTCTTTTGGACGGAGGACTATTAGAACAGTCTTGTAGCATAAAATCTTGATAGCGTACTCCTAACCCCCTGGCAATAGAAATATCACATTCTGACAAGCAAGATGTCATCTTTTTTCAGAAGTCTTAGGTATTTCACACTGTACTGTACGCGCCGAGGTACACCGTGGTTTTGGAAGTACGCGTACTTCCCAAGGACAGCGGGGGCCGCCTCCCCCATTCACCTCTATTATCAGTGGCACAAAAAGTGCCATGAACAAGTGACCTGTCACTTCGCTCCCCCGGCATACAATACGATTGTATTGTAAAGCCGGGGGAAACGAGGCGTAATTCATAGTTCTTTATGGAGATATGAATTACCGTAATTGCGCACGCATTTCGCCCGTAATAAAAGTGCAAAATACATGGCGAAATGCGTGCCGCAATAAAGCCTTGTGAACATACCATTACAGTGCCCAAATCTGAATGAGAGATCGTAAAAAAAAAACAAAAACAAAAAACATGCGTACATTTTGTAGTACCAAGGAATACACTGTAAAGGGAAAAAAGTTAATGCAGGTAGTCCCCCAAACTACAACAGTCTAGAAGTTACGAACAGAGGCTTTTATGACTTCATGCCCCATTTAGGCCTCTGTTTTCTAACTAGGCGACTGTTGGAACTCAAAGGTTTGTCAGGCTGTCTTCAGGCTTTGTTATTGGCATTCCCAACGGTGGAGAGCAGTTTCAACGGTACATTCCAGGGGTGTTGGCTAGGCACTTTTTTCTGGGCTAGTGCCCTGGATAAGATGCCTGCTGCCCCGAATCAGTTGTCCCCTGGCCCTCACTACAGTAGCCCCCACTTTATTGGATCTCTTATATGAACCAACGATTTCGCCGATGACTAGTGACTGAAGCTGCGTCGCCACGGCTTCCTCGACACTGCATAGGTAAAATATAGGGAGCATTTAATCACTGCCTCTCTCATAACCCTACCTACTGTGATACTACGGAGCTTTTAATAAGGAGGGGGAGACACAGTGAAAACCCGCCTTGAACACGGCGCCTTAAAATGTTTCCCCTCACCCACGGTG
>JAODAL010040030.1:0-37364 GCA_025379985.1 Phyllomedusa bahiana
GGCACGATGCCATTGCAGCCAGTCAAGGCCCACCACCTCTGCAGAAGGGAGCTGTTTTCTCTTTGACATCATCTCCCGTCCAGATGCTCCTGCTCCTCGCAACCATGGCGCCAGCAGTCGTTCAGCGAGGCGATTGCAAAGAGACAACAGTATGCGTCCAACCATCCTAAGGTGCAGAAGCTGACCGTGCTCCTGTCCAAGTTGTTGGTGCTGCAGTCCCTCCTTTTCCAAATGGTGGACTCCGTTCAGAGAACTAATGGCTTGTGCCGAGCCGAGATGGAGAGTTCCAAGCCGTAATTTCTTTTCCAAAAAGGCAGTACCGGCACTACATAAATATGTAGAACAGAAGGTGGGCCAGTCCTTGAGCTTATCGGTTTGTTCCAAGGTGCACGGCAGCGCGGACGTCTGGAGCTGTAACTACGGTCAGGGCCAGTACATGTCCTTTACTGCCCACTGGGTGAATGTGCTTCCGGCCCAGGCACACCAACAACTTGGACAGGAGACGCCGCTTTCTCCTCCACGTTGTCAAACTGCGGCTCCTGCCCAATGTCCCCTCCTCCTCCTCCACCACCACCACCATCTCAGCCTCCACAAGTACTGCTCCATCATACCACATGTGTAGGGCACAGCGGTGTCACGCAGTTCTACACCTGGCTTGCCTCGGCGAACGAAGTCACACAGGGGAGGAACTGCTCCGCGTCATGCAGCAAGAAAATGATGTGTGGCTTTCTCCGCGCCAACTGCAAATCGGAACCATGGGGACGGACAATGAAAGGAACATGGTGTCCGGCCTGAAACCGAGGAGGGATGGTCCCATGCGCCCTGCATGGCGCACGTGTTCAATCTGGTTGTGAAAAGGTTCCTGAAGTCTTCCACCGATCTTAAAAATTCTAAAAATGGCCAGGAAACTGTGCATGCACTTCATCCATTCCTACAAAGCCAGGAACACCCTCCTCGAGTTGCAGCGGCAGAACGGCCTCCCCCAACACACTCTGATATGCGATGTTACCCACCCGTGGGAATGTTCCAGCCTGCACATTTGGACCGACTGGTATGAACCAGAGAAAGGCATTAACGATTTTTTGATGTTCCAGGCAGACAGAAGAAACTCCCCTGTGTAACATTGATGTCAGCCAGTGCAGCTCATGCGTGACACCTGCCGTTTGTTGAGGCCATTCGAGGAGGCGACTTATTTGTCAGTCACCAGGACTACGGGATGAATAATGTTCATTCCATCTGCTATTTATGTTCTGGAACAGATGCTGAGAAAATCCTCACATGGGCAGGGGACTGGACACATAGTCGACTACATCCGTGGCACATGAAGTCTGTGGGGACTGAAATGGAGGAGGAGGAGGAGTGAAAGACATTGGAGCAGAAGCATTGTCTGGTGAAATGAGTGGATTTTACTAACCCAGGTGACAAGAGAAGGAGCAGGAGCAGCTGGAGGAGTCTAATGGAAGATGAGGAAGACGAGGCAGATACCCACAAGCACCGTGGCAGTAATACAGGGATGGAGGCAGGGACCCCTCGGAGTAACTTGTGCAGATGGCCCGCACATGCTGATTTGCCTGGCTATGACAGCCAAATAGTCACATCCTGCAGAGGGATGACTTCTGGCTCTCCACCCTATATTGGACCATCGCTAACCAGTCCAAAATGGGAGCCTTTTTTCCAGCTATTGAGAGGGAGGACAAACTCTAATACAATAGGGAAATCCACCGTATCAGTTGGCCGCATGCCTATGAGCGCATCGTCCCTCCTCTGACAGGTCTGACCGGGTGGGTATTCTTCAGCGCTCACAACTACTGCGCGCTGCTGGGGGGAAGGTTGGGGGGGTCGAGCAGTACCAGCTCCATCCGCAGCAACCTAAAGTCTGGAGTCACTGATGAGCAGCTTCCTTGACACCCGCCTAGTGAGGAGGGCAAGTCCGCCAGCACAGTCTAGCAGCAGCGACCTGGAGAAGACCCTGAACCAACGGGTGGTGCCTATTGGAAAGCACCTGCCACCCCAGTTAGAAGATCCGCTGGACTACTGGCAGCCAAACTGTTGATGTGTGGCCGGCAACTTGCCGAGTTTGCAGTGGGAGAAGCTGTCCTGCCCGGCCAGTAGTGTGGCATCAGAGCGGTGTTCAGTGCGGCGGGGGCCATCTTACCCAAGGAGAACCAGCTTCCCTCGGGAAATGTGGAACGCCTGACCATTGTACAAGAAGATCAACGTGGATTCAGCAGGATTTCCACACACCCATGCCTTAGGCGTCAGACTACATCATCCATGATGCCACACCCAAACTGTGAGAAATGATCTGGGTTCAAAACTACCTGCCACAGCCACTAATCAGATTGCCGCCACCCACCTGATGCCACACATCTGCTGACAGCTTCTCTATCTGCACCAACCATCTTACCAGGGACTGGAATAGCCACCCACCTCCACACTAGTGACATTGTGCCACTGTCTGACCTCATCTGCTGCTGAGGCTGCTGCCTTGACCCTCCACGACTGTGTCATTGTGCCACTCTCTGAACCTCATGCTGTTGCTCCTGCCGCCTCACCTCCACTCTTGTCATTGTGCCACCTGTGCCTATTCCTGTTTTTGCCACCTCCAGAATGTCAGTGTGCCACTGTCAGACCTCATGCTGCGCTATGGTGTGCTGCCGTGACCGTACACACTGTTTCATTGTCCCCTATCGTGGCCTACTCCTGTTTTTGCCACCTCCAGAATGCCATTGTGCCACTTTTGACCTCATGCTGCTGCTGTGGCTGCAGCCGTGACCTACACCACTGTGGTCATTGTGCCACTGTCTGACCTCATGCTGCTCGTTGTGGCTGCTGCCGTGACCTACACACTGTGTCATTGAGCCACTGTCTGACCTCATGCTGCTGCTGTGCTACTGCCGGGTACTCCACACTGTGTCATTGTCACACTCTTGGGCCCCTATTCCTGTTTTTGCCACCTCCAGAAATGTCATATGTGCCACTGGTTGACCCTCATGCTGCTGCTGTGGCTGCTGCCGTACCTACACACTGTGTCATGTGCCACTGTCCTGACCTCATGCTGGCTGCCTGGAGTGGCTGCTGTCTGACCTACACACTAGCTCATTGTGCAATCTGTCTGACCTCAAGCTGCTGCTCTGGCTGCTGCCGTGACCTACACACTGTGTCATTGTCCCCCTCTTTGGCCTACACCGTTTTTGCCACCTCCAGAATGTAATTGGTGCCACTGTCAATGACCTCATGCGCTGCTGTGGCTGTCTGCCGTGACCTACACACTGTCATTGTGCCACTGTCTGACCTCCTGCTGCGTTGAGGGCTGCTGCCGTGACCTACACACAGTGTCATTGTGCCCACTGTCGTGACCCAAGCTCTGCCACTTGGTTGCTGCCGTGACCTACCACTGTGTCATTGTCCCCCACTCTGTGCCTACTCTTGTTTTGCTACCTCCAGAATGCCATTTGTGCCACTGTCTGACCTCATGCTGCTGTGTGGCTGCTGCCCGTGACCTACACACTGTGTCATGTGCTACTGTCAGACCTCATGCTGCTGATGTGGCTGCTGCCCGTGACCAACAACTGTGTCATTTGTGCCACTGTCCTGACCTCATGCTGCTGCTGTGCTGCCACCGTGACCTCCACACTTTTGTCATTGTCCCACTCAGTGCCCTATTCCTGTTTTTGCCACCTCCAGAATGTCATTGTGCCACTGGTCTGGACCTCAAGCTCGCTGCTGTGGCTGCTGCCGTACCTACCACTGTGTCATTTGCCACTGTCTGACCCTCATTCAGCTGCTATGGGCTGCTGTCGTGACCTACACACTGTTGTCATTGTGCCACTGTCTGACCTCATGCGCTGCTGTGGCTGCTGCCGTGACCCTACACACTGTGTCATGTGCCACTGTCTGACCCTCATGCGCTGCGCTGGCTGCTGCTGGGACCTACACTGTCTCACTGTCCCACTCTGTGGCCTACTCCTGTTTTGCCACCTCCAAATGCATTGTGCACTGTCGGACCTCAATGCTGCTGCTCGTGGCTGCTGCCGTGACCTACACACTGTCATTGTGCCACTTTCGTACTCATGCCTGCTGTTTTGGCTGCTGCCGTAGACCTACACACTCTGTCTTGTGCCACTGTCTGATCTCATGCTGCTGCTCTGGCCTTCTGTCCGTTACCTACACACTGTGTCCATTAAGCACTGTCTGACCTCATGCAGCTGCTGTGGCTGCTGCCGTGACTAAATACACTGTCATTGTCCACTGGTCTGACTCATGACTGATGATCTGGCAGCTGCGTGACCTACACACTGTCATAGGGCCAACTGTCTGACCCTCATGCTGCTAGTTGTGGCTGCTGCCGATTGACCTACATACTGTCCAGTTGTGCCACTGTCTGGACCTCATGCTGCAGCTCAGGCTGCGGCCGTGACCTCCACACTGTGTCATGTCCAACTCTGTGGCCCACTCCTGTTTTTTGCCACCTCCAGAATGCCATTGTGCCACTGGTCTGACCTCATGCAGCTGCTGAGTGGCTGCTGCCGTAACCTCACACTGTGTACCATTGTGCCACTGTCTGACCTCTCAGTGCTGATATTTTTTTTTTGTTTTTTTGCTGTGCTGCTGCCTGGTGCTTCACTGTCATCTGCCACTGTCTGAACCTCATGCTGCTGTTTGGGCTGCGCCGTTACCTACATCTGTCATTGTGCCACTGTCGACCCAGGGGGGGCTTGCTGCTCTGGCCTGCAGCCGTGACCCATCCACACTGTGTCATTGTTCCACTCTGTGGCCTACTCCTGTTTTTTGCCACCATCATAATCCATTGTGCCACTGTCTGACCTCATTGCAGCTGCTGTGCGCTTATGCCGTTGACTACACACTGTGTCATTGTGCCCTGTCCCTGACCTCAAGCTGATGCTCTGGCCGCATGCCGTGAACCTACACACTGTGTCATTGTAATCCACTCTGTGGCCTACCCTGTTTTTTGCCCCATCAAATGTCCTTGTGCCACTGTCTGACCTCCATGCTGCTGCTGTGGCGCTGCCGGGGGGGGTGGTGACCTACACAGTGTGTCATTTTACCCACTGTCTGTACCTCATGCTGACTGCGTGGCTGTTGCCCGAGACCTCCACACTGTGTCATTGTCCCACTCCCTGTGGGGGTGGCCTATTCCTGTTTTTGCCACCTCCAGAGTGTCATGCGAGCCACTGTCTGACTCATGCAGCTGCTGTGGCTGCTGCCGTGATCTACACACTGTTCATTGTGCCATGTCTGACCTCATTCGCTGCTGTGGCTGCTGCAGTGACCTACACACTGTCATTGTGCCACTGTCTGACCTCATGCTGCTGTTTTGGCTGCTGCCGTGACCTACATACTTCATTGTGCCACGTCTACCCCATGCAGCGCTTTTCTGGTCTGCGGCCGCGTGACCTCCACACTGTGTCATTGTCCACTCTGTGGCCTACTCCTGTTTTTGCCACTTCCATAATGCCATTTGTGCCACTGTCTGACTCAATAGCCTGCTGCTGTGTCAGCTGCCCGAGACCTACACACTGGTCATTGTGCCACTGTCTGCCTCATGCTGCTGCTGTGGCTGCTGCCCGTGACCTACCACTCTTCTTTGTGCCACTTGTCTGACCTCATGCTGCTGCGGTGGCTGCTACCCAGGAACCTACACACTGTGTCATTGTGCCACTGTCTACCTCATGCTGCTGCTGTGCTGCTGCCGTGACCTACACACTGTCCATTGTGCCATGTCTGACCTCATGCTGCTGTTGTGGCTGCTGCCGTTGACCTAGCATACTGTCAATGTGCCTTGTCTGACCTCTGTGCTCTGTGGCTGCTGCCGTGACCTACAACACTGTCATTATGCCTAATGTCTGACCTCATGCATTTTGTGTGGCTGCTGCCGTGGACCATACACACGTGTCCATTGTGCCACTGTGTCTGACCTCATGCAGCTGCTGGTGCTGCTGCCGTGACCTCACACTCTGTCATGTGCCACCTGTCTGACCCATGCTGCTGCTCTTGGCTGCTGCCGTGTCCTACACACTTTCATTGTCCCACTCTGTGGGCCTACTCCTGTTTTGCCACCTTCCAGAATGCCATTGTGCCACTGTCTGAACCTCATGCTGCTGCCTGTGCTGGCGCCGTGAGCCCCCCCCGCCCCTCCTACACACTCTGTCATTGTGCCACTGTCTGACCTCATCTGCAGCTTCTGGCTGCTGCTGTGACCTCCACACTGTGTTCCATTGTCCCACTCGTGAGGCCTACTCCTGTTCTTTGGCCACCTCCTGAATTCATTGTGCCACTGTCTGACCTCATCTGCTGCTGTGGCTGCTGCCCGTGACCTCTACACACTGTGTCATGTGCACTGTCCTGACCTCATGCTGCTGCTGGGCTGCTGCCCGTGCCCTTTACACATTGTGGTCATTTCCCACTTCGGGACCTCATGCTGTTCTTGGCGTGCCTGTCCCCCTTTTCACCCACTTTCCTTTTTTTTTACCATTTTTTTGCCACTTTTTGACCTCACTGTTTTTTTGGGGGGCTCCCTGCCGTGACCTACAAAATTTGGTCATTTTCCACTTTGGGGCCTTTCTGTTTTTGCCCACCTCCAAAATTGTCTTTGTCCCACTTTCTAAACCTCATGTTTTGTTTCCTTGTGGTGACCCCCCCGGGGGCCCCACCCACGGGGGTTATTTTTTTGCCAAAAAGTTTGGAATTTCCCATGCTGTGCTGTGGTGCTCCGTACCTAAAACATTTGGGGGTCTTTGGCCACTGTTGCCCTTTCCTGTTTGCGGGCCCGTGACCTAACACTGTCTTTTGTCCCACTCTGTGGCCCACCCGTTTTTTGCCCCCCTCCAAATGCCCTTTTGCCACTCTTTGCCCCTCTTTTGTGCTGTGGCCCCGCTGTATTCCACACTCTGTCACGGGATGTTGCCCCCCCGGGACCCCCAAAGCTTGTTTTTTTCCCCAGCGGGCCCGCTCGAAAAATTTAAATCGGGCTACTTTCCCCCTTTTTCATTTTTTTGGCATTTTTTGGCCCTTTTAAATTCCCGGGGAAATTTTAAGAGTGAAGCGATTCAAAAAGACGGCGGCACCCCCATGTGCGTGTCATACAAAAACACAACTTTGTTTGAAGCCCAAAACCAAACCCTCTGCATATTTAAGCAGGGAAAACGTTCAAAAGCACCCTGCAGGCTCTGTCTGCCCGGAAAAAGCTCTTTTTTAAGGATTGTGCCAAAAATAAATTTTGGAACGAAGTTATTTTTTGCCGAGAAATTTCCCTGAAAATGAACGAAACGAATTTCGGGAAATTTGCCCATCTCTAATTATGGCCACATTCACACAACTGAATTTTGGTCAGTACTTTCCTTTATTTTTTTAAAAAAACCAAAAAAATAAAAGTGACCTCTTTTATTATTTAGTCCAATTTCTGGCTTTGGTGTATTAATATTAATACAAAATATTGACCAATATATTGTGATATGAAAGCAATTTCAAGAAGGGTTCTGACATCTTTGCTATTGTAAATGTACACATTTTATACTTGTATACATCTGCTAGAGCATATTTTTATTAGTATTCCATCTAAGGCAAATGAAAAATGGCAATTGTCGTCTATGGAGATTGATTAAAATACAGAAGCATACAAATGTGATCTATATTTGATCTACATTGCATCGATATGTCAGTATTTTATACCTGTTAAATCTGTTTTTTAATGTGCCTGTCCTATACAGTTTAATTTTTTGCCTAGAAAATAGCCCATATTTCACAGTAATCGATGTAATACTGATGACACACTCCTGTGATGTCTTCTGTAATAAAGATGTCTAAAAGTCGGGGCCCACACCCCCAGCGTTTGTCCCCCCCTCCTGCCCTTGCCGACGAAAAAAAAATAAAAATTTTTTGGGTACCAAAAAAAAAATAAATCACAATATTGTTTTTGGGTTTAGTTCATTATTTAGTTTAGTTTATCTATATTTTGCGGGTTGGCGCATATACAAGGGCCCACAAATACCACTGCGTGTCACCCACTGGTTAATAATCCCCTATAAAGTTACTGACCAAAAACCCTTTTTAAACCAATTGAAAAGATTGGTTACCTAAGGCAGGGCTGAGGTATATCCCCTTTGGGAAAAAAAAATGGTGGTATAAGCACGCAGGGGGGCGGGGTCTAAGAGGGCAATCCAGGGGTTCCTCTACGCGACTGCTTGCGGTGCAGCCCATGTGTAGCGTGGGGACAAAATCATGAGGGAAAAATCGTGTAGGGACAGGAGGAAGGGTCAAGATAGAAGAAGGGTTTGGGTTGAGGACTAGGGAACAAGTAGTTTAACAAGAATCAAAAACTCTCAGAACACTTTTGGCACTATTGATCCGGCAAGGGAACTCAGGAAGAAGTAAGGTTAAATAGGGTCAGCGTCTGGTGATACCCAATCACCCTTATGGATCTGAACAAGATTATAAGACCCCCGCAAGTCCAATTTAGATAAAATTCTGGAACTCTGGAGTCAGTAAAAGAGCTTGGTGATTAATGGTAGTGGATATTGGTTTTTCACGGTTATTTTGTTGAGACTGTGATTATCAATGCAGAGGTGTAATGAACCACATTTCTTCTCCACTACTTCTCCGGCACCGGCAGGAGAAGTAGACTTGCAGATGAACCTCTAGAAGAGGTTCTCTTGTACATATGTCAACATGGCCTGAGTCTCTGGTACAGACAGTGGATAGACACTACCCCGGGGAGGACTAGTACTGGGCTGTAGGTCTACAGGGAAATCATATGGACGATAAGAAGGAAGAGTCTCAGCCTGCTTCTCAGAGAAGATGTCTGCAAAGACCTGCTATGGAGCAGGCAGACTTGGCAGAGGTTTGGGAGGTGTCAGTGGAGAAGTGGGGTACACTGGGCGAAGTTCTACTAAGCAGCAAGACTAGCAATCTTGTCCCCAACGCGTGACTTCGCCCGTCTTCCAGTTAAGCATAAGGGCATGGTGCTGCAGCCACGGAAGATCCAGAAGAACTGCTGAGGAAAAACAGGGTAACATGTAGAATGCAATTTTCTTCTTATGTAATGGATAGGAATTGTTCCCACTTAGGGATGCGTCTCCCTCGTAGCCTAGGTGCGTACATTTCCCGGACATTGTGAATAGTGTGGACAACCCCTGTTGTAATATTCAGAGCTGGCACAATACAGGCACAGGTTCTCCTCACGTTGTCAGGACAGTTCTTGAGGAGTCAGATGGGCTCTGTCCATTTGCATGGCCTCTTCGGTGGCCGAAAGAGAGGGTGGCAGTGGTGGCCTTTGACATAGTGTAGCAAGAAAGGGAAGGAGATGTTGCCTGACTGGTTCGCACTCCTGATGGAGCTCCTCTTGTCTCTCCAAAAAGCATACATCAATACTAGTGATCAGGTGGATAAGGTCACTGAGGTTAGAAGGGCGGTTTTGAGTGGACAGTACATTCTTTATCTGACTGGAGGGACCCTTCTAGAACATGGCTCTTAATGCTGCATCATTCCGGGACAATTCCGAGGCCACGGTATGGAATTGACAGTGTAGTCTCCTACAGAGGAATCCCCTTGACGCAGGTTCAGTCGCGGGCTCTCGACAGAAGACAGAAGACGGGCTGCTTCCTCGAAGACGCTGTGAAATTCATTCAGGAACATAGAGAGGTTGGCCATGACTGGATCATCTCTGTCCCAGAGGGGAGTAGCCCAGGCCAGGTCTTTCCTAGAGAGGAGACCATGAAAGTCACCTTGGATCCTTCGGTAGGGAACTGACTGGCCATAAGTTCCACATGCAGGGAGCAATGGATGATGAATTCCCTTCAATCCTTAGGGTCCCCATCAAACCTTGCCAGCATAGACAAACACAGTTTTGGTCCAACTGGCAGGAACCAAAGACACTGAGGGAGCCACGAGAGATGGCTGCTGATGGTAAGTGGTGGGGAGCTGCTGCATCATAGTGATCAGCTGGTTGAGCTGCTGCCCCTGATGCGTGATCTCCTGGGACTATTGGAACCCAATAGTGGTGAGGTCCATGATGCTTGGCCAAGGCACCTTGGTGGACCCATGGCCGAATCAAACAGTAATGGTTGGCTTACCGTAACAGCAGGCCTGAAGTGGTATAAGCCACTCCAGAGAGCGGAATATAAGTAGGTCCCAGTATTCACCAGATCCTGCCGCAAGGCTGTATGGGCTTGCTTTGGCTGGTCATTACCAGGTCGCTACCTTTGGCATGACTTTCTTGCGGTGCCAGCCGAGGTGTAGCATAGTACAAAATCGTGAAGCAAACTCATAGTCGGGTACAGGCAGGAATGTCAGGACAGGCGGCGAGGTCCGTGATCGAGAGGCGGAGGCAACAGGTATGGTACACAAGATATCAGGAATAACTCTCAACGCTTTATCTCTAGGCACAGGTGCAGTATAGATCTGGCAAGGGAACTCAGGAAGAGGCAGGGTTAAATAGGGTCAGTGTCCGGTGTTACCCAATCACTGTTGCACTGGCCCTTTAAATTTGACAATGCTGGCACACGCCAGTGCCCTATGGAACGGGAACACGCGCTGCGGCGAGCAAAAACATCACAGGAAGCGTGGAAAGGTGAGTAGCTGCAGTCAGGGACTGGGGTGCAAGTATGCCTGTGGACCGACCCTGTGTGAGGGTCACAGGGGCACCCGTGACACCAAAACCAATATTCCCAAATAACAACAAAATACAAAGACCAAATTATACCCCACACATCACTACCATATTGTGACTAATACCATTATAATGTTACTGACCATCCAGTATACTCAGACCAATATTACAAGTATCAACATAATAAATAGACCAAATCATACCCCACATATCACCACCATATGGTAATTAATACCACCATGATATTATTTACCAAACCTGTATACCAAGACCAATATTACTAATAACAACATTATACAAAGACCAAATAATTCCACAACATTATCACCACATATCTCCACCATAAAGTGGCTGAATAATACCACCATGCTCTTACTAAATATAGTAGTAGATACAAGTGCACACAGGAGCTCTGCAAAAAGTGCAGTTGCATTTAGTGACTCACAGGTGACATCTTGTCATTCACTGACAATGAGTCATTCACTTTCCATCCAGTCCAGACCGCCATGCTGACTTCTCCAAGCCGTGACTCGTCCCTGCAGAATTCAAAACATAAACATCTGAGACTAACTTTTCTATCATCTTCCCACCTGAGCCTATGTACAAACTCCCAAAACCATAGTGGCCCCCCGATTTGGGAATTTAATTTCCCTCTTTTGGGCCTTAGTAAAATTTGTAGGTAGGGACCCTGGATTCAAAGGAATTTGCCTCCCTTTTTATAGGAAGCTATAAAACACCGCCCCCCCCCCCCTTTAAATAGTTAGCTTATGGGCTCCCCAGAAAAGGGAATAGGGGATATAGCCCCCCCCCTTGTACATTAGGGTCCCAAAATTTAGGTAGTATAAAAAGGCCCCACAGTAGGTAAGTAGGTAAATAGCCCCCCAGTAAATAGATATTCATATAGGGCCCCCAGGAGATAGGTGGGTATATATGGGCCACAAATTGTAGGTTTGGTTTTAAAAACCCCCCACTTGAAAATATTAATTTTGGGCCCCACTAAAATAAAAGGTTAAAAAAAAAAATATATTGGGCCCCCCCCGTAAAGGGAAAAGGTTTGCTTTAAACAAAAGCTAAATTTACCCCATTGGAGGGTCCCCCTAAAAAAATTAACCCCAAACCTTCCTTTGGGGGGGGGCTATATAAAGGCTTCCCGGGTTATTTAAAGGGGGCCCCGCCCCCCTTAAGGTTTAAAAACGTAAAAAATTAAAAGGGGCCCCCCAAATTAAAAAAGAAAATTTCTTATTTTCAGCCCCCCTTCGGGGATTAAAAAAAAATTTAAAAATTTACTCACCTCTCCACCCACCCTGGCATGTCCAACCCCCCGCTTGAAAGGGCCCCAAGTTGGGGGGTTCCCTTTAACCTCAAAAAGAATAAGGAAAGGTTGCAAAAAAACAGGGGAGCCCCCGAAAGGCACTTCATAAAGCCCACCCGTGCCCCGTTTTAACCCGGCGCCCCCTAATTTGTTCCCCCCCCAAATTAATCCTCCAAATGCCCCGTCGGGAGGAATCACAATACAAAAGGAAGAAAAAAAGCCTTTTATGGTAAAAAGGGAACAAGGTCCCCCCCTTTTTGTTTTCCCCCTCATCAGGAAAAAACCGTGGCCCCCGCCCCGCCTTTTGGAAATTTTTTAAAAGGGTTTCCCAAAAAGGGGTGTTTCTGTCCCTTAGGTGCACAGATAGATGACAAAATGTTTCCATGTGTACGCATTATTAGTTTAAAAAAAAAGAAAAGGGTTTTTTAAAAAAAAGGTTGGGTTAAAAAAAAATTAAAAAAAATTTTAAATTTAAAAAATTTTTTTAAAGAAGTTTTTCCCGCCTTTTTAAATCCCCCTTTGGAAAAAAGAACCAAAAAATCCCAAAAAAATTTTTTTTTATTAAAGGGTTTTTCATGGGAAATTGTTTTATAAGTTTGGGAGGGTGAGAAATAACACAAACCAATTTCCCGTTCAGTTTTACTAACCTCGGCAAAAATTTCCCCCTGAGAAAAAAACCCCCTTATCCTCATCTTAGGACAAAAATTTTTTCCCTAGGCCCCAAACTTTGGGGAAACCAAGCCAAAAAATTCTGGATCAACGGGGGCCCCTTTTCCCCCAAAATTTCTATAAAATTATTTCATTTAAATTAAAATTGGGATCCCAAAAGGCCCACCCCCTTTTCCCCTTTTACTTCCTCTGCCAAAATTACTCTGGCAGAGAAATTTCCCCAAAAGTCTTCTTTCCCTTTTAAAAATTTAAAGGGAATTTTTTATGTAGAAACCCAATTGTTGATGAAAAACACAAAAATTTAAAAATAATTGCCAAAAAATACTTTTTTTTCCTTTTTATTCCCCCAAAAAAATTAACCTTTTAAAATAGTTCGATTTTGGGAAATTCCCAAAATTTAAAACATACAAACTTTTTTTTTTAATAAAGCAATGTCTCCTAAAAGCAAGTCCCCTGTTAAAAAAATAAATTAAAAAAAGACACCATTAAACCCAAAAAACAAGTGTGAAAAAGCCAAAGTTGGTTTTGGTTAATGGCAAAAATTTTTTAAAATCCCCCCTTGCCCCGTCCTTCTATCCCCTTTAAGCATAGCACAAATTTTAGAATTTCTTTTTGTTTTAATTTTCAACTGCCACAAATTAAAAGGTTTAAACTTTTTTATTTCCCGGGAAAAGGGGTTACCCAAAAAACAGGAAAACAAGGACTTGGGTGTTTTTAAACCTAGTTGCCCCTGGGGGGCCCCCAAAAGGGAAAAATCCCAAATATCTGCTGTCCCCTAGCCTTTTAGACAGTATTTTCCCAAATTCAGTTCTGTCCTTCAAAAAAGGGGGGGGATAAAAAACCTGTTTATTTTTGTTTGGTTCCCTTTTATAAAAACATGCACAATCTTTTCCCCAATGTGTGTTGATGCCTTGGCTTTAAAAAAATCCAAAATTATTTATCCCAACTTTTTGAAAACCCTCCCATCCCCCTTAAACTGAGCTTCCCAAAAACATGTTAGGTTTTTTAAAAAATTTTTTATATTAAACAATTTGGCATTTTGACCATAAAAAAAAAATAGTTGTGTTTTCCAAAGTTGTTTGGTGTTTTATTGTGGGGGGCCTCTCATGTTTTCCATGGGGCCCATTTTGATGGTACCAATTTCACCCCCCCCTAGCTAAGTCCCTGGTGCTAAGATACTGAAGCACAAAACAGATCCATAACAAATGATGAGTTTGTCAATGTTGTATACATAGTTGAGCTTTCCCCTTTGAAAATAAAATTTTTATTTTTTTTTTATTTCATTTGAAAACGGTAAATAGGGAAGATCAAACAAAAATAACAAAATCAGCTAGATCAGTACTTCCCACGAAAAATATATAAAATAAAAAATTTCAATTTTTACCCAAATTTTTTAAAAAAAATATATTTTTGTTTTTGGTCAGGGGAAATTTTTTCTTATCCCCTTAAAATTTTTGGGTTATTTACTATATTTTAATGACACAAAAACACATTTTTTTATTTAAAGAAAACCCTAGGGCAACAGGAATTTTACGGGGCTGCATCCGTATTCCCCTTTCCCCTTTTTAGCCCAAAAAAATGGTGCGCCCTGTTCCTAAAAATGTATGACAGGTGCAACTCCAAAAGTAGGAATTATGCGGCGCTTTCGACAAAATTTTTAATGCCCCCAGATCAGGGGGCTTCTGGGGGCGGGTCCGGGACCCCCAACCCGGGATGTTTTTACACAAATTTTGACGGGAAAAAAAGGGGAAAAATATCTAAAACAATTTTGAATAGGGCACCCATTTAATAGTGGTTTTAAACCCGAGCCTTAGTTGCGTTTTGGGGCTAGAAAGTGCCTAATCTAAAGACCCCCCAGTAGAACAGGTTCATAAATTTTAGGGGGGATTTTACTTTACAAATTTCGCGTGCCCAAAAAAGAATCTCTTTCCAAAATTTATACATGCACCCTTTTTTTAATTGTGAAAAAATAGTTTAAAAGTAATGTGAAAAATTTGTTGGAAGAAATAGGGGGGTAGAATTTCAAAAAAATGGGTATGGAAATTAGGTCCCCTAAAGGGTTTGGGGGAGTAGTTTATGGGGTCTTAAGTACACCTCTTAATTTCTCTTCATAATACTTTGAAATGTGCCCGTAGTACTTAGGATAATATATGTTCTATAATACCAATCTAGTATACAGTAAAATCACTAATAGGGATGAGTTTTATTATAATCCCCCAAAGTTGAAATTTGGCACAAATTTTTAGGGTGATCAAAATTTTCCCATCAAGCGATATTTTAGGTTTAAAAATCTTTCAGATAATCTATTACTTTTTGCGCCACTTTCGGGGCGTTCCCCGTCATTTTTGGGGGGCCAGCCCAATTTAGCTTAGAGCATAGAGCGGGTGAGCAAAATTGGACGTCATGAAATATTTGTTTTTAATTTTTCTTTGGCTGGAAAAATCAAATGACCTCGTTTTTTCAAAAGAACAAATGTTTCCCCGTTTTATATCAGTCTTTAAGTGTTTAACACTAAAAGAAAGACGTGGGGGTGCGTGTCTCTCAATAACCGTCAGCTCAGAGACACAGTTCTGCTCTTTATTCAACAGACAAAAGCTTTTTAGCTGTGAAAAATAAGAATTTTAGGTAAAATTAGGGAATTTCAGTTTCTTTTTGTTTTTGTTAGACAGAGGGCCTTTTTTAAAAAAGCATCTTGCCCCTGTACAGCCGGGGGGGGGTGGGGGAGCGGACGGAAAGGGCAGAAAGAAACAGGGGTGGGGGTTTGGAAAAAGGGGGTGTTTAAATTGGGGAGGCCCCCCCAAATCCCGCTTTGAACCGAAATTGGGGAAAAGCCAAATTTTTTACCCCCTTTTTTTGGCCCGCACACCTGCACCTTTTATTTTTTTGCATCCCAAATTTTTTCAAAAAGCCAACCCCGTACTTAAAAAAGGATACAGGAAAAATTTTTTAGTAAAATTAAAGGTGTATTTCATTTTGGGGCAAAAACCACCTTTTTGTATCCGAAAAACTTTTAAAAATTTCCGTAATTTTACTTTTTTGGGGGGTCCAGTTTTGGGCAAAGAGGGCCTCCTTTTACTTAAAATTTTTATACGAAATTTTTTTTTGTACCTGTTGGGGTAAATTTTATTGGGGCAAAACCACCTTTGTTATCCGTATAAATTTTTAAATAGCTGTATTGCAATTTTTGGGACGGCCCAATTTTTGTGGGAAAGAGCCACCTTGTCTTTTAAAATTTTGGATTTCATTTAAAAATTTTTAGTAAATGTTGGTGTTTCTTCATTGGTGCAAAAACCCCCTTTTGTTATCCGTATAACTTTTAACCCTTACCCCGGAGCCAGTTTTGGCCTCTCTGACAGAGGCCATTTTTAAATCGGGATGTGTCATTGTACGTGAGAATAACTTTTTGACACTTTAACCTATCCATGTGATTCAGAGATTGTTTTCTCGTGACACAATGTGCTTTAAGATAGTAAGAAATTTTGGCCCAAAAGTCCTTGTTTTTTTTTAAAAAATATCAAAGAACGTGAAAATTAAAAATTTACCATTTCAAACTTCAAAAATTTCTGTGCGTAAGACAGATAGTTATTACCACTCAAAATAGCTTATAACTAGCATCAACCATATGTCTACTGTAGGTTGGCATCTTTTTTTAAATGTCTTTTTTTTTATTTACGTCATTAGGGGGCTTAAAAATTTTAGTAGTAATTTTCAAATTTTCAAGAAAATTAGCAATATACATTTTTTTAGGGACCAGTTCAGTTCTAACGTGATTTTGATTGGCCTGTATGTTAGATATCCCCATAAATTACTTCATCTAAGAAACTACACCCCTTATAGTATTCAAAACAGCATTTAGTAAGTTTATTAAAGTATTAGGTGTTTCACAGGAATTAAAGAAAAGGGGAAAAGGGGGAAATTTTCAAAATTTCATTTTTTTTGCGATTTTCAATTTATTCACAAGAACACGATAGATGTGATCGGGGAAATGCAACTTAATATTGATTCCCAGACTGTCCCCATTTTCAGAGATATCCCATATGTGGACCTAGTGCGCGATTTGGCTCAACCACAAGCCACAGAGTAGGAGGGCCCCTACCGGACTCTGGGGTTCATTTCTTACGATTTTTTTAGCTCCATTTCGGGTTTTGCAGACCCTAAGGTGCTAAAACTTAATAAACACAGCTAAAAAGACCCCACATTGTAAACTACACCTCTTAAGGAATATATCCAGGGGTGCAGTGAGTATATAGACCCCACAGGTGATTAAACAATTTTTTTTTAGTGTTAACCTTGAAAATTAAAAATGTTATTTTTTTTCCACAAACTGCAATTTTACTGAAAATGTTTAATTTTTACAAGGAACCCTGGAAAAAAAGCACCCAAAATGTTGTCACGCAATTTCTTCCCAAATTGGGGAAATACCCTACATGTGGGTGTAAAATGCTGTTTGGGCGCATGGCAGGGGGGACAAGGGAAACGCTATTTGGCTTTTGGGAACACAGATTTTGGTGGAGCCATGTCAAAATCTGCAAAGCCCCAAAGTACCAGAACAGGTGAAAACCTTCCAGAAGTTGCCCCATTTTGGATTCAACCCCCCCTTAGGGATTCATTAGGGCGCACAGGTGTTCCATAGATTTTTCAGTATTGGGTTATGAAAATGGGGGAAAAACGCAGTTCGCCATTGTTTTTTGGGCTTCATTCTTACAACGTTCGCCGTACGGGATAAAAAAACAGTATAACTTTTACTATGTGGTTTGGGACAATTCAATGATATAAAAATTTTATATTTTTTTATGTTTTACTGCTTTTACACAATAAAAAACATTTTTCAAAAAGGAAAACACGTTTTGGGATCGTCGCAGTCTGAGAGCCATAACTTTTTTTATTTTTTTGTGTACGGGGCTGTGTAGGGCTTGTTTTTTGCGGGATGAGTTGACGTTTTTATTGGTATCCTTTTTTTTGGGAAAGACTTTTCATCAGTTTTAAATCTGTTTTTGGAAGGCAGGGTGATGAAAAAAACTGCAATCCTAGGGAGTGTTTTAATTTTTTATTTTTAATAGCGCTCACTGTGCAGTATCCCTGACAATTTTGCTTTACTCTGTGGGTCGATACGATTCCGGTGATACCCAATTTATATAAGTTTTTTTTTTATGTTGAAGCACTTTAAAAAAAAAAGTGTCTTTATTGTGTAAAACAATTTTTATGCATCGCTGCTTCTGAGAGCCGGAACTTTTTTATTTTTCCATATACAGGAGGTGTAAGGACTTTTTTTTGCGGGGCAAACTGATGTTTTAATTGGTTCAATTGGTGTTTATATTGAGTTTTTGATCGCTTTTATTCCTTTTATGTGCGCAGGATGAACAAAAAACGCAATTCTTTGATTGTTTTTTAATTTTTTTTAAAGTGTTACCTACGGGTCCCCAATTAATATGACACATTATTTGGAAAGGTCGTTACCGCACACGGCGATAACCAATTTACGGTTACTTTATTTTATTTTTGATCTTTTTTTGGGGCTTTGCCGTCTGTTAAAGGGAAAAGGGCGGTGTACGTGTTTTTATTTTATTTTTTGTGTTTGTGTTTTACTTTTTTCACTTTTTTTTTTTACTTTTTTTTATTTTTTTACACTTCTTTTTACTTTCCCCATACGGGATTTATAACAGCAATCTTCAGATCTTCTGAAGGCTGCTGTTGTAAGGCAAGCCAGTGCATAGCACTGTTGCTATGCACTGGTCGCCATGACAACTGTCAGTCACGATGCCCACAATGTATTGTGGGCATCGTGATGTCACAGACTGCTCCGGGAAGTGATCTTCAGTTTTCGGGGCAGTCTGGTAGGAGATCGTTGCTGCACACTCGTGCAGCAGCGCGACTGAAGCAGGCAGCAGGGGCTTCCTCCTCCTGCCTACGACTTAGCTCCGACGATCTTAATTGATCGTCGGAGTTAAGGGGTTAAACACCCGCGGCCGCGCGCCGGCTGGTCCCATGTCGCGATCGCGCGCGGCTCGCCCGCAAACCCGCGCGATCGCCAGGACATATGCATACGTCCATTTGCGGGAAGTCACTTCCCGCTAGGGCGTATGCATACGTACTATGTCGGGAAGGGGTTAAATAGCTGTATTTCACTTTGGTACAGCCCAGTTTTGTTCAAAGAGCCACCTTGTACTTAAATTTGGATACAGAAATTTTCTAGTAACTGTTGGTGTATGTCATTGGTGCAGAAACCACCTTTTGTTATCCGTATAACTTTTAAAAAGCTGTATTTCACTTTGGTGCTGCCCAGTTTTGTTCAAAGAGCCCCCTTGTACTTAAATTTGGATACAGAAATGTTCTAGTAAGTGTTCTCGTGTGTCATTGCTGCAAAAAACGCAATTTCTTATCCGTGTAACCTTTGAATAGTTTTATTGCGCTCTGTGAATCTCAGTTTGGCGCAAATAGCGCACTTGTATGATAGTTTCTTGAAAACTATCAATTACTAGTCCTACTGGGCAAGTGTAAATCCCTGGGACTGAAGGAAGAACACTGTTGATTTTGTCTTCCGGTTCTTCCACCAAACCGCATTTCACAGCTATTCAATACAAACAATTCTGTTTCTAATCCTAGTTGGCTATAGGAAAATAGAGGGATTTAAGAATAGCTGTGATTTGCCGTCTTTCAATAAGAGACTGTCAAAAACTCTTCCATACCTTTTAAAATTTTTATCTTTCTGAACATGGAGCGAAATGCAGGTGGTAAGCGAGAAAGAGGGGTGTAGGACATGGAGGTAGAGGTACGAGAGAAGGTGTTCCTTCCAGTGCTGGCGACAACACGCAAGCCAGCGGATCGTCGGTTGCAGGATTGTCAGGCCTATCATCGCTGGGTCGGTGCCCTGTGAATCTCAGTAATGAACAGCGTCGCCAATCTGTTCTTCAGTGGTTAATGCAACCGGCATCCAGCAGTCTTACCTCCTCGTCCTCCCAGCCAGGGCCACAAATGTCGTCATCATCATCGTCATGTGGGTCATGCGGGTTTTGGGGTCATGCTGCGGTAAAGGACAGGCATAGTCAATGTCCAGTTCAACTAAAATGGTGGTTCAAAGACTCCTTTTTTCGGCACTTTTTAATCTGTGGGTCAGACAGATTTATAGGTCATGCTGCGGTCCAGGACAGGCATGGTCAATGTCCAGTTCAACTAAAATGGGGGTTCAAAGACTCCTTTTCCTGGAACTTTTTAATCTGTGGGTCAGACACTGTTTTGAGGTCATGCGGGTTTTGGGGTCATGCTGCGGTCCAGGACAGGGATAGTCAATGTCCAGTTCAACTAAAATGATGGTTCAAAGACTCCTTTTTCTGGCACGTTTTAATCTGTGGGTCAAACAGGTTTAATGGTCATACTGTGGTCCAGGACAGGCATAATCAATGTCCAGTTCAACTAAAATGGTGGTTCAAATACTACTTTTTCCAGCATTTTTTTAATCTGGGGGTCATGCAGGTTTGGGGCTCATGCTGTGGCCCAGGACAGGTATAGTCAATGTCCAGTTCAACTAAAATGGTGATTCGAAAACTACTTTCTTCCGGCACTTTTTAATCTGTGGTTCATGCAGGTTTGAGGGTCATGTTGCGGTCCAAGAAAGGCATAGTCAATTAGTCAATGTCCAGTTCGACTAAAATGGTGGTTGAAAGACTCCTTTTTCTGGCACTTTTTAATCCGTGGGTCAGAAAGGTTTAATGGTCATACTGCGGTCCAGGACAGGTATAGTCAATGTCTAGTTCAACTTAAATGGTGGTTCAAAGACTCCTTTTTCCAGCACTTTTTAATCTGTGAGTCATGCGGGTTTTGGGGTCATGCTGCGGTCCAGGACAGGGATAGTCTATGTCCAGTTAAACTAAAATGGTGGTTCAAATACTAATGTCTCCAGCAACTTTTTAATTTGTGGGTCATGCAGGTTTAAGGGTCATGCTGTGGTACAAGACAGGGATAGTGAATGGTCTGTGACTTTTTTTCTGTGACTTTTATAACCTAATTGTCTTGCCTAAGATGTAGCATGTATCCAGTTTACTGTTGTAGATGTTAATTCCAGCTTCTCCAGCCCTGTTTGGGTGTAAGAATGAAGGTGTTTTTTCCTCTCCCATAGACTTTAATGGTCATCAGCGATAATCTGTTATCGACTATCGGATATCGTCATGATAATTGCCAATATCGACTATCGATTCGATAACGATAGTTGACACAATCACTCATCACTAATCACTAATTATTTAATAGTTGGCCTGCAGTTGGATGTTTCCCTGTCCAGTAATTTTTAATGCTGTTGTTTTCTCTGGTGTATTCTGTAGAGCATAAATCATACAATGCCCCCATTTTCTATTCCTGTCTAAAAGTAAGACAAACCTAGACAGGCTGTCTAAAATGTGCCATATTTATTGAAGTGGCTCATGCTGTTAGATTAATTTGGTGCAGTTTTAGAATTGCCTAGTTTTTTAGACCAACTTTTGTTTGATTTCCTTTCTACACTGGGATTTTGGAGCATTTTAGACACAGAGCTTGTCGTAGCATGCTATATCATGGTCACATCCACTTTTTCACTAAACCATGCCTATCTTTCACTAAGCCATAGCACTATGAGCAAATATATTTATATATAAATATATGTCTAAATATAAATATGTCTGTAACATACTGTGCCAAAAATGCAGCACTGTTTGGTGTGTTTTAAGACACTTTTCTGGTGTAACCACAATAGTAAATGAGGGTCAATGATACAGGTTCCAAATAACATTGACAGCTTATCTAAAGCAACATTGTCAAATCATCAAATTAGCAAATATCTTCACTCAGTGCTGTTTTTTTCATCAGTTTTGAGGTTAGGGGTGCAAATATCATACTGCATAAGTAATACACTCCTAAAGGCAGTGGACTAAAGTTAGGGAACAATAAATTGTCAGGAACACTGATGTCTTTATCCAACTATAACTTTGCTATCAACATTACTTAACGTTGTCACCTGCAGACTTTCATACATAGTTTTGTTCCTGATGAATCACACATACATATCAATTTTTCATCTAACTACAAGCCTTCAGCATTACTTTTTAATGGGTACCAATTAATTTTTTAACTAACCTCTTTTTTAAGGTACATTGCTTACATGCATCGTTATGTTGATTTAAGATTTACTAAATCTCTAAATATTTTAGAAGGCTGTAAAGGTAATAGATGCATTCATTGATTTGCTCTCTAAATTTTTATATTTTTTTGTTTCTTCAGTTTTGTATCTGAACTGTCAAAAAATACAACATAAATGTCAACATGACTTTGGTGCAACAAATGATTCATAATGCAACCTTTATTTACCATTTTGCCTAGATCCCGGTCTTCTTACTTACAGTATTGGGGATTTAATTATGTTACATCAATTTCTGATTTAAATAAAACTTTACAAACAAATCAATAAAAAAATGAAGACAGAACATTTCCTTACAGCTAATGAACACCCAAGAGAAAGAATTGATAGAATCCTCATGTTCTAAAATATTTAGTTTTATTTATTTTTTTGAAAACTAAATCAAATGAAATCAAAATCAAAACAAATAGAGATTCTGTACAAAGTAGACACGTGTGTAATAAATAAGTGCTTAAAGTTTCAGTAGTATAGTGCCAGCAGCACAATGATGGGAATTTCTCCTCCCTGCGGAATAAAAAGACAGATGCAACTTTTCATGAACTAACAAGTCTAGAAGTACAGCAACAGACTACCCTCCCGCTTGTGTTTTTTTCTGTACTACAAGACATAGAAAGGTAGATGTGCAGTCACCCTCATTTCTTAGCTTTCACAAAATCAGGTCCCAGCCCACCTCTGAAGGCCTTGATGTCAGTTAACAAGATCTTTAGTGGAATCGCTTGGTCTTCCTTTAATACCTTTATTTGATTCTACAGAATTCCAGAGAGGTGCTCAGGAGACACTTTCTTTTGGAGGTCAATTTTGAGGTCATAGCTAAAGGTCACTCTCTAGGGGATATGCTTGCTACATACAATTGAAACCAGAAGTTTACATACACTATGTATAAAGACACATATGCATGTTTTCTCAATATCTGACATGAAATCAGTATAAACCTTACCCATTTTAGGTCAATTAGAATTACTAAAATTATTTATATTAGCCAAATGCCAGAATGAGAGAGAGAATTTTTAAGGCATTTTATTGCTTTCAAAAGTAATGGTAAAGTCAAAAGTTTACCTACATTTCATTAATATTTGGCAGCTTTGTCCTTAAACTGTATGACTTGGGTCAAACGTTTTGGATATCCTTCCACAATAGTTGATAGGAATTTTGACCCATTCCTCCTGACAGAACTAATATAACTGAGCCATGTTTGTAGGAGCCTTGCTCGCACCTTTTCAGCTTTGTCCCTACATTTTCAATAGGATTGAGATCAGGTCTTTATGATGGCCACTCCAAAACACGGACTTGGTTATTCTTAAGCCACTTTGTAACCAGTTTGGCAGTATTCTTCAGGTTCTTGTCCATTTGGAACACTCATTTTTGCCTAAGCTTCAACTCCCTGGGTGATGTCTTGAGTAGAGATGGCCGAATTTCTCAAAAATTCGGTTCGGTCACTTCGCCGAATTTTTTCCCACAAAAATTCGTTTCGGTCCGGGAAATTTCTTCGGCACGAATCACGTTAAAAACAGCTATTTCCAGGCTGCCCAGAGCCTGCAGGGTGGGTTAGAACGTTGTGCCATGCTTAAATATGCAGAGGGAGCTTTGGTGTTTTCTTTCATACAAAAATGTTGTGTTTTGTATGACACGCACATGACTGCCGCCGCTCTTAGAATCGCTTCACTATAAAAATTTCCCCGGGCACTTAAGAGGGGCAAAAACTGACCAAAAAAACTCAAACGGGAATGTAGCCTGATAAAGTCATGCTAGCGAAAGCTGGAAAAAAACAAGTGAGAGCTCAGGTGGCAAACATTAGTGACAGAGTGTGGAGGTTACGATGGCAGACCAGGCTGCTATGACGTACAGGCAGTGGCACATTGACATTCTGGAGGCGGCAAAACAGTATTAGCCACAGAGTGGCACAATCACACAGTGTGGAGGTCACGGCGCGCAGCAGTATGAGGGTCTGGCAGTGGCACAATGAACCATTATGGAGGCGGAAAAAAAGTATTAAGCCACAGAGTGGCCAATCACACAAGTGTGGGAGGTACGGCGGCAGGGCGTATTGAGGTCAGGCAGTGCAGCAATGCAATTATTGAGGCGGACAAAACCAGTATTAGGCCACAGAGTGGCACAATTGTTACCGTGTGGAGGTCACGGAGCTGCAGTTGAGGTAAGACAGCTGGCACTAACATTGTACATCATATGAGGCGGCAAGAACAGTTATCTAGGCCACAGACGTGGCACAATCACACAAGTGTGGTGGTCACAGGCGGCAGCTGTATGAGGTCAGGAAACTGTGGCACTCAATGACATTATGAGACCAACACCCACCTTACCCCGTGGGGGGGGGGGGGGGGGGGAACGGAGTCGGCACAAGACCAGTATTAGGCCACTGAGTGGCACAATCACACAGTGTGGTGGTCAACCGGCGGCAGCAGTATGACGGTCAGGCAGTGGCACAATGCATTATGGAGGCGGCAAAAAACTGTATTAGGCCACAGAGTGGCACAATGATACAGTGTGGAGGTCACGGCGGCAGCAGTATTGAGGTTCAGACAGTGGACACAATGACATTATGGAGGTGAAAATCAGTATTAGGGCACAGAGTGCACAATCACACAGTGTGGAGGTCACGGCTGCAGCAGTATGAGGTCAGACAGTGGCAACAATGCATTCTGGAAGGTGGCAAAACAGTATTAGGGCCACAGAGTGGCAACAATCAAACAGTGTGGAGGTCACGGCGGGCTGCAGTATGAGGGTCGGCAGAACCAACACAATACAAAAACAAAAAAAACCAAAAACCAACACCAAAACCAAAAAACAACACAAAACTACAACAAAAAAAAAAAACCAAAAAAAAAACCCCAAAAACCAAAAAAAAAAAAAAACAAAACAACAACAAACAAAAAATACGACCCAACAAAAACACCCCAAAACCCTACCCCCAACCCAACCCAACAAAACCAACACCCCAACAAAAAACAAAAAAAAAAACCAAACAAACAAAAAAAAAAAAAACCCAAAACCAAAAAAAAAAAAAAAACCCACAAAAAAAAAACAACCAAAAACAAAAAAAAAAACCAACACAAAAAACAAAAAAAACCAAAAAAAAAAAAAAACACAAAACCAAAAAAAACAAACCACCAAAAAGAAAAACAAAAAAAAAACAACCAAACCCAAAACCCAAAAAAAAACAAAAAACCACCCACAAAAAAACAAAAAAAAAACCCAACCCAACCCATAACAAAAAAAAAACAACAAAAAACACAACAAAAAAACCAAACAAAAAACACCAAACAAAAAACCACCCAAAAAAAAAACCAAAAAAAAACACCAAAAAAAAAAAAAAAAAAAACAAAAAAAACCATAAAACACCAACAACCCCACCCACAACACAACAAAAATGGCACACTGACATTATGGAGGGGAAAAACAGTATTAAGCCACAGAGTGCACAATCAACACAGTGTGGAGGTCACGGCGGCAGCAGTATGAGGTCAGGCAGTGGCACAATGACATTATGGGAGGCGCAAAAACAGTTTAGGCCACAGAGTGGCACAATGATTACCGTGTGGATGGTCACGGGCAGCAGCAGTATGAAGGTTCAGGACAGTAGCACAAATTACATATGGAGGCGGCAAGAGCGTATTAGGCCACAGAGTGGACAATCACACAGTGTGGAGGTCACGGCAGGCAGCAGTATGAGGTCAGACAGTGGCACAATGACATTATGGAGGCGCAAGGGGACAGTATTAGGCCACAAGCGTGGCAAATCACACAGTGTGGTGTTCCACGGCGGCGCAGTCTGAGGTCAGGCAGTGGCACAATGACATTATGGAGGCGGCCAAAAACAGTTATTTAGGCCACAGAGTGGCTCAATGATACAGTGTGGAAGGTCAGGCGGGCAAGCAGATATTAGGTCAGACAGTGGCACAATGACATATATGGAGGTGGAAAAAAGCCAGTATTAGGGCACAGAGGGGCAACAATCACACAGTGGAGGTCACAGAGGCCCAGAAGTTGAGGATCAGCAGTGGCACAATGAACATTATGGAGGCGGCAAAACGTATTAGGCACAGAGTGGCACTAATGATACCGTTGTGGAGGTCACGGCTGCAGCAGTATGAGGTCAGTCAGTGGCACAATGACATTTGGGAGGGTGGAAAATACAGTATTTAGGGCAAAGAGTGGCACAATAACACAGTGGGAGGTCACAGCGGGCAGCAGTATGAGGTCAGGCAAGTGGCACAATGACAAATTCTGGAAGCTGGGCAAAAAAAGGAGTAGGCCAATAGAGGGGTACAATGGACACCCAGTGTGGAGGGCACGGGCAGGAGCAAAAGCAGCAGCTAAGGTCAGGGACAGTTGGCACAATGACACAGTGTGGAGGGCAAGGCAGCAGCCACGGCCAGCAGCATGAGGTCAGACAGTGGCACAATGGACAAATTCTGGGAGGTGGCAAAAACAGGGGATGTAGGCCACAGTGTGGAGGGCTCGGCAAGGCAGCCACGGCAAGCAGCATGAAGGTCAGGGACAGTGGCACAATGACAACAGTGTGGAGGGCACGACAGGAGTCACAGCTCAGCCGCATGAGGTTAGAGTGTGGGCACAATGGAAATTCTGCAGGTGGCAATTAGTATTAGGCCACAGAAGGCGGCACAATGGACTGAGGTGCGGTGGTTCACGGCGGCAGCAGCATAGAGGGTCAGGGCAGTGGCACAATGACAGAGAGTGGAGGGTGATTGACAGGAGGCAACAGCATGAGGTAGAGAGTTGGCACAATGACTTTCTGGAGGTGGCAAAAAACTGTACCAGGCCGCAGAGTGGCACAATGAAACAGTGTGTATGTCACGGCAACAGGCTACAGCAGCAGAGCATGAGCACATAGAGTGGCACAAAGACAGAGTGTTGACCCAGGGTGGGTTGGCAAATACCAATTCCCTGGTAAAGGCGGTGGTTGGCTGGTGGAGAAACTATCAGCAGATGTGTGGCATCAGGCGGGTGGCGGCATCATGCAATAGTGGCTGAGGCAGTAGTTGAAAACCCAGGACTGACGCCTAAGGCTTTGGTGTTGTGGAAATCCTGGGACGATCACACGACTGATTCATCTTGACAAAGGTCAGCGATTCCAACATTTCACGTGGACAGCGGGTTCTCCTTGGGGTATCGATGGCCCCGCCGCACTGAACACCCCGCTCTGTGCCACACTTTTACCTGGCCGGGCAGGGTCAGCTTTCCACTGCAAACTCGGCAAGTTGCGGCCCACATCCAGATTGGTGCCCAGTTAGTCCAGCGGATCTTCTAACTGGGGTGCGAGTGCTGTTCCAAGTAGGCAACAACCTGTTGGTTCAGGGAATGCTCCAGGGTTCCTGTGCTGTGCTCGATGCATGGTGACTTGCCCCTCCTACTAGGAGGGTGAAGGAAAAGATTGTCATTAGTGACTTCCAGTACTTAGGTTACTCTGATGGAGCTGGTACGGCTCTACCCCCCCACCTTCCCCCAAGCAGCCGCGGCAGTAGGTACGTGAGCGATGTAGGAACCCCCGGTCAGACCTGTTCAGAGGGAGGGACGTTGCCGCAATAGGTCAGCGGGGGGCCAAACTGAATTACGGTAGGATTTTACCTATAGTATTGAGTTTGTCTTCCTCTCAATAGTGGGAAAAGGGCTCATTTTGGACCGGTAGCGAGGGTCCAATAGGGTGGAGAGCCAGAAAGGTCATCCCTCTGCCGGGGGAAAATGTGGGCTATTCGGCTGTCCACTAGCCCAGGCAAATAGCATGCTGCGGGACATTCTGAACATGTGACCTCCGGGGGATCCCTTGCCTCCATTTCCACTGTATACTGCCACGGTGCTTGGGAGTCATTTCTGCCTCGTTCTCCTCATCTCCATCACCTCCTCAGTGTCCTGCTTCCTCCTCTCCTTTGTCACCTGGGTAGAAACATTCCACATATTTCACCAAGACAATGCTTACTGCTCCAATGTTCCTCTCCTCCTCCTCCTCCTCCAATTCAGTCCCCACCGGAAACTCATGTGGCCACGAGATTGTAGTCGCCCACCATTCCAGTCCCTGACCGACAAGATTTTCAGCATCTGTTCCAGGACATGAAGCAGTGGAATGACGTTATTCATCCCGTAGTCTGGCGTCTGAAAATTAGCGTTGGCCTCCTAGAATGGCCTCCAACCAAACGGCAGGTGTTCACGCATAGCTGCCACTGGCTGACATCAAAGTTACCAGGGAGTACTTCTGTCTGGCCTGGATTCATCAAAAAAATTGTTAATGGGCCTTTCTCTGTTTCATACAGTTCGGGTCCACCATGTGCAGGCTGGAATCCTTCCGGCGGGTGGAAACATCCATATCAGAAGCGTGTTGGGGGAGGACGTTCTGCCGCTGCAACTTGAGGGAGGTGTTCCTGCTTTGTACGAATGGATAAAGTGAATGCACCAGTTTCCCTGGCCATTTTCAGAATGTTCTGAAGGATCAGGTGGAAGCTTCAGGTACCTTTTTACAACCAGACTTGAACACGTGCGCCAATGCTGGGCCACATGGACCAATTCACTCCCGGTGCAGCGCGGCGAACCATGTTCATCATTGTACGTCACCATGGTACGATTTGCAGTTGGCAGCGGAGGAAAGCCACACTTCGAATTTCTTTGCTGCATGACGAGGGAGCAGTTCCTTCCCCGTGTGACTTCGTTCGCCGAGCAGCTAGGTGTAGAAACTGCGTTGACACCGCTGTGCCCTACACATGTGGTTATGATGGAGCAGTACTTGTGGAGGCTGAGATGGTTGGTGGTGGTGGAGGAGGAGGAGGCGGACATTGGCGCAGGTGCAGCAGTTTGACAACGTTGGAGGAGAAAGCGGGTTCTCCTGTCCAAGTTGTTGGTGTGCCTGGGCAGGAAGACATTCAAACCCCAGTGGGCGTAAAGGGGGACATTGTACTTGGCCCTGACCGTAGTTACAGCTCCAGACGTTACGCGCTGCCGTGTTTTTTCTTATTGGAACAAACCGATAAGCTCAAGGACTGGACCCACTTTCTTTTACATATTTATGGAAAGTGCTGTACTGACTTTTTGGAAAAGAAAATTACGGCTTGGG
The DNA here is from genome assembly GCA_025379985.1 of Phyllomedusa bahiana. NCBI lineage: Eukaryota > Metazoa > Chordata > Amphibia > Anura > Hylidae > Phyllomedusa > Phyllomedusa bahiana. The sequence continues at coordinate 28,850 of JAODAL010040030.1, forward strand.
AACTCTCCATCTCGGCTCAGGCACAAGCATTTGTTATCGAATGGTGCAGAGTTCAACATTGGAAAGGGAGGGACTGCAGTACCAACAAAATTGGGACAGGAGCTCGTCAGCTGCTGCCACCTTAGGTTGGGTTGGGGACGCATTAACTGTTGTCTCTTTACATCGCCTCTATGATCGACTGCTGGCGCCATGAGTAGCGAGGAGGCAGGGGCATCTGGACCGGGAGGAGGATGTTTTAAAAGAGTAAACAGCTGCTTTCCTGCAGAGGTGGGTGGAGCCCTTGACTGGCTGAAAGGCATGCGTCGCCACTGGCCGCTGCTGCTGCGTGCAGCGGCAGGGATGGACCACACAATCTGAGCACGTTTTCTCCCAGGGCCAACGGTGGTGACGCTGCATGTGTTGACGCAGGGCACGTTTGCTGCCAAAGTTAGCTCCCTGGCACGCTTCACATTTCTGACCACAGATTTCTACAAATACCCATATTCGGCTCCTTCCGGTGTCTTAAGCAAAGAAATGCGACACCGCCGAGTAGCGATTTTACCCGACCAACGGCTCACAGCACTGAGGACTACTGCCACCGGCGTGCCTCGCTGAGCCCTGTGCCGATTACTTATTGGACATGCGAAGCAGATTTTCTACCCGAGGCCGCTTGGCTCCGAACTAACACTGCTGCTTCCCTCTGGACTTCTCGGCCACACACAAACCCACTTGCTGGCTGCGCGCTGACCTGACGCGCAAGCTGACGCCCTCTTCTCCTGACGATGATGAAGCTCTTGCTTCACCGGCTTGCCCAAGTGTGGTCGGCTACATATTCAGTCTATTTGTGTTTCATGTCACTACTGTCCTCATCACCGGTCTTGTAAGCCGAGGCTGACTTCAACCATGACCTCCCATGCCACTCTCACATCCTATACTTTGCCGCCTACTGCAAGAAGCTGGGGATATTGGCCCCATTTTCATTCGCTGCCAAAAGTAGCGCTTTGACTGCCCTCCCTCAAATCGTTCATCCTCGCTATATAGTGGCGCTGAGCCCAGAAACCACATAGTAGATCCCTGGCTGAGGGGAAACTGGATGGGGAACAGAGGCGGGCTGAGGACAGGTGAGGGCCGCTGAAACCCGCTCCCGGGTCCATGACCAATCAAGTGTTGTGTCCTGAGGTTCCACCGACTCTTGGCTGGGGTTGGCGTCAGTTGTCATACTGGGAGGAGAGGATGACCTAGTCCAACAATAAGAACCTTGGGTTGCTGAACAACACACGGAGCTAGATGACTTGCGCAGTTGTGGACCCCGCTCACAGAGTGACCCTGCTGCGGACGTCCCTTGCTAGTGCTGGACCTGGGCCCGTTCAGAAATGTTTGTGCCTTTTCTGGCATCGCAGTTGCAGAGCCTGCCAATCTCTGTCTGACATATGTTTGTTCTAAAAATGTACAGACCACTGTTTGATGAAGCTATCTGTATATGATAATATACACATGTTTTTGACTCCAAAATAAATTAATAAAAAATTGAACCAGTAACAAGCTTGGGTAACCCCTTGGATATAAAGTTGCGCTCCAAAATTGGGCAGGAAATAACTTTCCTTGTATGTGTCAGTTTTACAAGGGCAACTGTGTGTTTTACTTATATGTAAAAGCACAACAGGGCTTAATTAACCTTCGCTTGAGAATTTATTGCTACAAAGAAAAATGTATATTATTTCGGTGTTGAAAAAGACGGTTTATTTTTGTCAAGACAGCAGCAAAAAAAACGTTAATTAACCCCTGGATGTAAATTGCGCAATTAGAAATTGAGCCACCACAAACTATTAGCTTTTAAGCGTGTTACAATGGTGAATTTTTACGCCACACACAAACCAAGACGATAAAAATTGTTAATAACCTTTGATTGTTTGAAATTAGGCTACCAAAAAAAAATATATATATTTGGCGTTGTAAAAGTCGGTTTATTTTTTTGAGCACACCAGCAAAACAACGCTTAATTAAACCACCGGATGTAAATTGCGCAATCAGAATTGAGCACCACAAAACTAGTAGTTTGTAGCGTAGTTAACAATTGCGTGTGTTCTTACGCCACAACAAGAGATTACAGTTGTAATTTACCATTTGCTTGTGAATTAGGCTAAGGATAAATTTTATATATTTTTTGCGTTGAAAAAAGTACGGTTTATTTTTGTCTAGCACACCAGCAAAACACGCTTAATTAAACCCTGGATGCTAAAGTGCGCAATAGAATTGAGCCCCCAAACTAGTCAGCTTTTGTAGCGTGTTACAAAATGCGTGTTTTCTACGCCACACAACAAGAAGATTACAGGTTGTAATTAACCTTTGCTTGGAATTAGGCTAAGGAAAAATTTATATATTTTTTGCGTTGAAAATAGGACGGTTTATTTTTGTCAGCACACCAGCAACAACGTTAATTAACCCACTGGGATGTAAATTGCGCAATAGAAATTGAGCCCCACAAAACTAGTAGCTTTGTTGAGTGTTAAACAAAATTGCGTGTTTTCTACGCCACACACAAGAGATACAGTTGTAATTAACTTTGCTTGTGAAACCATAGCGCTAAGGAAAAAATTTATATATTTTTGCGTTGAAAAATGACGGTTTATTTTTGTCGCACGCCAGCAAAACAACGCTTAATAACCCCTGGATGTAAATGCGACTTTAGAATTGAGCCCCTCAAAATAGTAGCTTTGTAGCGGTGTTACAATTTGTGTTTTCTCGGGCCACACAGCAAAGAGTTTACAGTTGTAATTAACCTTTGCTTGATGAATTAGGGCCTAAGGAAAAATTTATATATTTTTGCGTTTGAAAAAGACGGGTTTATTTTTGTCAAGCACACCCAGAAATACAACGCTTATTTAACACCCCTGGTATGTAAATGCGCAAATGAATGAGCCCCACAAACTAGTAGCTTTGAGCGTGTCTACAATTGCGTTGCTTTTCTACGCCACACAAACAAGAGATACAGTTGTATTTAACCTAGCTTGTAAAATTTTGGCATAAGGAAAATTTTATATATTTTTGCGTTGAAAAGACGGTTTATTTATTGTCAGGCACACCAGCAAAACAAACGCTTAATTAACCCTGGATGTACAATTGCGCCAAAGAATTGAGCCGGCACATAACTAGTTGCTTTGTAGCGTGTTACATTGCGTGTTTTTTACTCCCACACAACAAGAGATACAGTTGTAATTAACCTTTGCTTGTGAATTAGGCTAAGGAAAAATTTTTAATATATATTTGGGCGATTGGAAAAAGACGGTTTATTTTTTGTCTGCACACCAGCAAAACAACGCTTTTATTAACATTGGATGTAAATTGCACACCAAAAGAATTGATGCCCCACAAAACTAGTAGCTTTGTAGCGTTGTTACAATTGCGTGTTCTAACGCCTTACAACAAGAGACTACACGTTGTAATTAACTTTGCTTGCTGAACTTAGGCTTCACGGCAAAAAATTTATATTATTTTGGCTTGTAAAAGGACAGTTTCTTGGGGGTCAGCACACATGCAAAAAAAAACAACGCTTAATTAAACTCTTGGATGTTAAAATTGCGCCAAAGATTGAGCCGCCACAAATCTAGTAGTTTGTAGCGGGTTACTAATTGCGTGTTTTCTACGCCATACAACAGTGATACAGTTGTAATTAACCTTTGCTTGTGAATAAGGCTTTACAGGAAAAATGTATATATATGGCGTTGTATAAGACCAGTTTATTGGGGTCAGCAACCACCTGCAAAAAACAACGCTTAATTAACCCCTGGATGTAAATATGCGCAATAGAATTGAGCAGCAAACTGAAGTGGTATTTGTATTGTAAAAACGCTGTTTTCTTTAACTGAAAAACAACAGGAACTGGCTTTAGATCCCACTCTGGATATTGAATGTATATGCAGCTGCAGGGACGCACACTGGATTCAGATCCAATACCCCAAAAAAAATCAGAAATAGAACATTCAGAGGGAAAACAACAGTCTCTGAGTCAAGCTGAGACACCCACCAAAAAATCGCTGTGTAAAAAATCAGTTCTTCAGAAAAGCGCTATCACCCGCATGCAAGCACCTTCCCTCTCAGTTACAGTGAGAGCGGTATGAGCTCCCAGCGGCGCGCTCGGTTCCTTATATAGTGCTCAAAAACAGGTGTACGTCACGATATCCCCGCGGTCTCATGATTGGCTTCATCTCTGGACATGTCATGCAGGCTTATGCCTTCTTCCTCCCCAGGGTGCTTTGCCCATTAACGCCATGTGCTCGCAAGCACCTTTTATCTAATGGAAAAGCACACTTCGTTCACCGAAGTACCCCAAAGTTCGGACTTCGTTCCGAACCGAAGTTTTCCTGAAATTCTAAAAAACGACTCCACTTCGTTAGTTATCAATCGCCCAGCTCTAGTCTGAGATGTTGCTTCAGTATTGTAATTCAGTAATCATAATTCAGTAATATGTGCGCGTTACGGAGCGGCCACGTTTTCGAGCGCTCGAAACGTGAAAGCTGCGCCCTCATATATGTCGGGCCCGAGGTGAGATCTAAATGGCTGTGTAAAGTCACCGCGCCTGCCCAGTGTGTGAGGTTGCAGTGCGGGAATTAGGCGCAGTGCTGGGAATGCACCTAAGATTAGCCGCCCGAGGAGGTGCGCTCATTACATGCGGTGAAAAACTTTCCCTGCGCCTCGCAGTGTGTGAGGCGCCAGTGCGGGACTAGGCGCAGAAGGGGTGACTGCGCCTAACATGTATTCGATTTGAGACAGGGCTGGAAACAGCGAGAAATCATTAAACATGTTAGTGAATAGCAAAATGAGTTGTCTTTCAAATGAATGAATGAAGTGAAAAATAAAAGCTGTCCTAAAAAATGAATAAATGTAAGTGATAAAGTGGATCACATTTAAAATAGTGGAGAAATAGTATAAGATCGCTCAAGAAATTAAATCTAGCTCCATGATGGCATGGAGTTTGAAATTTTCTCAATAAAAAAATGTTATTACTGTTAAAACATTCTTCTGGAAAAGAGCTCAAACCTATCTAAAAAAAAGACATAAATAAAAATCACTTACAAAAATTCAAGAACGGCACCTAAACTCAGGAATTTGGATATGAAAAATTGCCCAGGAAATACAGTAATTCAAATTTTATGTAAGGCTCCTTCTCATTGGTCGGAATAAACCAGGTAATCAGAATAGGGTCAGCAGTGAAAACCAATTATAAAACCTATGGAGAAGTATTTGACAATAAAAGGAAAAGGAGGGAATAAGTTCAAAAATACAGTAAATTAAAAAAGCAGCATAAAGAGCTGTTGGTTGAGCTACGCGGGGGCTTGGCTATCCCGGCAATCAGAGCGCGAGCTAACTTTGTCCCATTTATAGTCTATGGAGAGATCGGGCAATGAAATTCTCAGCTCTCAACGCTGTGCGGCATGGGAGTATGATTTAAAAAAATCATTTTTATTAGGTGTAATACATTTATATGAAAAAGAGCTCAAACTTTCTAAAAAACATTAAAATCAATACAAAATCACTAGCAACGCGTTTGTTGCAGTCACACCCGTGCAACATCAGGAAATCGGATATTGGAAAATTCCGGGAATTGCAGTAATTCAATTATGTTAAGCTGTATCATTGTTCGGCATAAACCAGCCAATCAGAAGGAGCAACAGTGAAACATTATCAACCTATGGAATTGTATTGGACCAATCAATGAAAAGGCGGGGGGACAGTTCAAAATACTGTAAAAAAAGCGGAAAAAGAGCTGATCTGTTGCAAATAGCGGGGGCTTGGCCTATCTCGGCACAATCAGAGCACGAGCTACCTTTGTCCCACTGTAGTCTATGGAGAAATGGGGAGCACTGAAATTCAGCTTCCGTGCGGCATTGTGTATTCAAGTAATAAAATATTTTTATTAACTGTAAAACAATTCTCTGTAAAAGAGCTAATAACCTTCTATAAAAAATACATAAATAAAATCACTAACAACCGCAATTGGTCTGCTGGGGGGACCGGCGCAAACATCAGGGAATTGACGATATCGAAAAATTTGCCGGGAAATACAGTAATTACAAACTTGTAAGCTCTTCTCATTTGTCGGGCAGAAACAGCAATCAGAATAGGAGCGACAGGTGAACATTATACCTATGGAGAAGTATTGACCAAATCAAATGAAAAGGGCGGACCAGTTCAAAATACAGTAAAAAAAAGCCAGAAAAGTGTGGAATTGGGTTGAGCCCAGGCGGCAGATATTGGAATCCACCATCATATTGTAGTGACGTCTTATTTTGGAGTTGGAGCAAGGAAGGGCGTGAGTAGAAGGGCGCCCTAAAAGTTATTTACTGTCTATGGGAAATATTCTAGTACTGTTATTGGTTGTGGGGGAAGAGGGGGTCGTCCTGATATCAGGACCAAAATATGTGGGTGAGCTACTTATCTCATAGAGTTCTATGGGGAAAAGAAATGCAGAGCGGAGCTATGTTCTTTGATTGGCTAAGTTACAAAGAGGCGCGGATATTTGGGACAATGGTGAGAGCGACGCTTTAATGGGTTTTCAATACAATCTGTTAATACAACTGTACATGGCAGAAATCAAATGATTAAGGACTCACGAAAATTGTGCGATCTCTAGTCTAACATGAAACAATAATATGGGGGTAACGAAAATAAACAAATAAAATTGAAATTCAGAGTTCATTTTTTATTTCTTATTTTTCATTACACCCATACTATTCGATAATTGGCTAACAAAAAATAAAAGAAAATCAAAAATGAACTTATTTGAATTCATTTTTATTTACAGAGCTTACAGAATTTGAATTTATTTAAATTTTCCCGCAATTTTCTATATCAAAATTTCCCCCGATGTTGCCCCCCCGGGACAAACGCATTTTTAGGATTTTATTTTGTTTTTATGAATTTTTTGCTCTTTTTACAAGAATTTTTTTAAAAAAAAAAAATTTTTTTTTTACAATACCCATCCGCACGGGTGAGATTTCAGTGCCCCCATCTCTCCATAGACTACAATGGGACAAAGTACCTCGCGCTTTGATTGGCCGGGATATACTGTATTTCCCGGCAATTTCCAAGATCCTTATTCCTGATATAGCGCCGTTCTTGATTTTTGGAAAGTGTTTTTTATTTATTTTTTTTTTTTAGAAGGTTTGAGCTTTTTTTTTCTGATAAGTTTTAAACACCAAAAAAAAGTTTTTGGAATCATACCCCATGCCTCACGGAGCTGAGAGCTGAGTGTATTTTTTTTTGCGATCTTCAATATTTTCCCCCATATTAGTTTAGCTAAATTTTAAACCACATTCAACTAGGTCGCCTGTCGGAGCGGCGACGCTGCAATGCCCGCACTTTGCTGACCCCATCAGCTTTCCTCGGATTTAATGTGCCGGTCCCCCCCCAAAAACCCCCACACCGCGCCCATTACCCCCCCTTTCATGTTAGGCGATCTGAAAGTGCCGAAGGGGCCTAACACCATTCACTGCATGACAGGGGATTCAGATCATGAGTCCCATTTTAAACACCAGAAAACGGCGAAAACCCGACATACAGTCCCCATAACTTTTTTCCTCATATTTCTGTATTTTGGGGAAGTACACCGGGCTCTCCTGAGCAAAAAAACTCCAACCCCATGATTCTGCCACCCCTGGTTTCACATTGGAATGGGGGTTTTTTTTCTTTTCCCAACTACTTCCTTTTTCCCCAAATGCATTTATGTCTTTAGCCCAAACATTAAAATTTTTGTTTTTGTCCGACCACAGGGGCATGTCCCAAAAAATTGGGCTTTTTTTCTGTGGCATTTGCAAACATGAATCTGGTTTTATTTGTTTTTTTGGGGTAAGGCTTCTTCCTGGCACAGTGCCTTTAGCCCCCGTTTCTACAGACTCTTTAACAGCATCTTCACAAGGTCTTTTGCTTTTGTTTTTTGGGGGGGAATCCATTCGGACCAAAGCACTTAATCTCTGAACACAGAACTTCTCCTTTCCCTTTGAGGTTTTGATAGCTGGACATTCCCATCTTGTTTTTCCCTTTCTATAATTTTTTGTAAGAGAATGGGGCCCTTTAAATTTCTGGAAATACACCCCAAAAATTCCGACTTTTTGCAAGTCCACAATTCTCTTTTTGGGGCTTGGCTGATTTTTTTAACTTTCCCCCTGATGTTAAAACAAGCATGTGTTTTTGGTGTTGTGTTTTTGGTGTGAATTAAAATACATCCACAGGTGTTTTTCTAATTAACTCAGCTGTTGCCAATAATTCAGATTAGAAGCTTCCAAAGACATGAACTATATGGGCTGTTTAAATATTTAAAGCATAGTAATCTGGTGTAGTATATTTTTACTTTTCAGAAAGTAAAAAATGCTTAAAAAAATTTCTCTTTATTATTCTGGATTTAGCAAATAAAAATAATTTTGGTAATGAAATTGACCTAAAACCCGGGAAGGTTTTTTCTATTTTATGTCGATAGTTGAAAAAACATGCATATTTTCTTTTTTTTTTTGTATGTAAATTTCGGGTTTTTCTGTACCTA
>JAODAL010040031.1:0-37364 GCA_025379985.1 Phyllomedusa bahiana
TCTTTTGTTTTTTTTTACCCCCATTCTTTTTCTTACCCATTAAATTCAATCGTTTTGATATATGCCTCATCCCCCTTTCCCCTTTTTATTTACAAATTTTTTGGTAAATTAGTCCAACCAAATCTGAAATCTGGGAGCCCCTTTAAAAGCCGATTTTATTCCGGCTTTTTGGGATAAAGGGGTAATCGAATACCATTGGATCTGATAAAAAATCTAAACGGGGTTGGGGGTTGTTGGGTTGACACATTTTTTTACCTGACCCAGGAAACCGCCCGTAAAATTTGGGGGGGGAACAGGGAAGATCTTTTGTTAGAATCTATGTATTTTTTTAAATTTTGTAAAAAGGATAATTCTGTAATAATCAAAATTTTGCATACTGCGGTTTTAACAAGTCAATACCCTTGTTTAATCTTTACTGAAATTGTATTTAATGCTTTTTTTTTTTAAAATTTGAACAAACTCAAAAAAAATATGTTTAAAAAAAAAAAAAAAACTTAAAACCTAGGGAAAAAAAAATGACCAATAAAAAATAAAAAACCCGGGAACATTTTCAAAAATACAGAAAAGAGTTTGATTTTTGACCCAAAGGGGGGGGGCTTGGCATTTTTAAAGGCCAATCAGATAGGGCGACAGGGACCCTTAAAAACCATGGGGAAATAAAACCCAAATCAAAAGGGGGGCATTTTCAAAATAAAAAAAAAAAAATGCAGAAAAGAGCGTTTGGGCTGAGCTAGCGGGGGCTTGGCTACCCCACCCAATCAAGCGCGAGCTACTTTTCCCCTTGTAGCTATGGAGAGTTTGGGCGCAATGCAATCTCGGCGCTCTGCGCCGCGGCTTGGGGTATGATTAAAAAAAATCATTTTTATTAAATTTTAAAACATTATCTAAAAAGGCTGAAACCTTCTATAAAAATAAATCAGTCAAATCCCTAACAACGGGGTTTGTCGGGGGGGGAAACCCGCGCTTTCATCCCGGGGAAATTTCAATATAGAGAAATTCCTGGGGGGGGGGGGAAAAACAGTAATTCAAATTGTTTAAGCTCTTCTCATTGGGCACAAAAAACCCGCCAAAACAGAAAAAGGACGACATTGGCCCCCTTTTAACCTATGGAGGAGTATTGACCAATCAAATAGGATCGACAGGGACCCATTTTAACCTATAGAGAAATATTGACCACTCATATTCAAAGGCGGGACAGTTTAAAATACAGTAAAAAGGCCAAAAAGAGCTGATTGGTTGAGCTAGAGGGGGCTCGTCCAGCTTAGCCAATCAGAGCCCGAGCTACTTTCTCATAGAGTTCTATGGGGAAAAGAAATGCAGAGCGAGCTCTGTTTGTGATTGGCTAACTTAAAAGAGGCGCGGGTTATTTGGACAATGGGAGAGCGAGCGACGCTCTTATGGTTTCTAATGCAATCTGGATAAAACTGTACATGGCCGAAATCAAATGATAAGACTCCAGAAGTTGTACCGATCTTTATATAAAATGATCAAAAATATGGGGGTAATGAAAAAAAAAATATTAATTCAATAAAAATCATGTTTTTTTCCTATATTTTCGTTAGCAAGGATCAATAGTATGGGTGTAACAAAAATAAAGAAATAAACATGATTTTATTGAATTAATATTTTTTTTTCTTTATCCCCATATTTATTCATTTTATATAGAGATCGGGACAACTTCTGTAGTCTTATCAGGCAGAGACATCTCTATGTGACCTCACTTTATTGGTACTATAGTCTATACATCTCTATGTGACTCCACTATACTGGTATTACAGTGTATACATCTCTATGTGACCCCACTATACTGATACTACAGTCTATACATCTCTATGTGACCCCACTATACTGGTACTACAGACTATACATCTCTATGTGACCCCACTATACTGGTACTACAGTCTATACAACTCTATGTGACGCCACTATACGGGTACTACAGTCTATACATCTCTATGTGGCCCCACAATACTGGTACTACAGTCTATACATCTCTATGTGACCTCATTATATTGGTACTACAGTCTATACATCTCTATGTGACCCCACTATACTGGTACTACAGTCTATACATCTCTATGTGACCCCCACTGCACTATACTTGGTAACCACAGGTATTAATTTACATCTCAATGTGACTCCACTATACTGGTTCTACAGTCTATACATCTCTATGTGACCCCACTATACTGGTACTACAGTCTATACATCTCTATGTGACCCCACTGTACTGATACTACAGTCTATACATCTCTATGTGACCCCACTATACTGGTACTACAGTCTATACATCTCTATGTGACTCCACTATACTGATACTACAGTCTATACATCTCTATGTGACCCCACTATACTGGTACTACAGTCTATACACTCTATGTGACCCCCACTATACTGGTCTACACCTATACATCTCTATGTGACCCCACTATACTGGTACTACAGTCTATACATCTCTATGTGACCCCCACTATACTGGTACTTTCAGCCCTATAACATCTCTATGTGACCCACTATACTGGTACTACACCCTTTATACATCTCTATGTGACCCCACTATACTTTTACTACAGTCTATACATCTCTATGTGACCCCACTATACTGGTACTACAGTCTATACATCTCTATGTGACCTCACTATACTGGTACTACAGTCTATAACTCTCTATGTGACGCCACTATACTGGTTCTACAGTCTATACATCTCTATGTGACCTTACTATACTGGTACTACAGTCTATACATCTCTATGTGTCCTCATTATATTGGTACTACAGTCTATACATCTCTATGTGACCCCACTATACTGGTACTACAGTCTATACATCTCTATGTGACCCCACTATACTGGTACTACAGTCTATAAATCTCTATGTGACCCCACTATACTGGTACTACAGTCTATACATCTCAAATGTGACCCCATATAACTGGTACTACGGGTCTAACATCTCTATGGACTCCACTATACTGGTACTACAGTCTATAATCTCTGTGTGACCCCATATAATGTGTACTACAGTCTATACATCTCTGTGTGACCTCACTATACTGGTACTACAGTCAATACATCTCTCTGTGACCGCACTATACTGGTATTACAGTCTATACATCTCTATGTGACCCCACTATACTCGTACTACATCTAAAACATCTCTATGTGACCCCAAATATACTGGTACTACAGTCTATACATCTCTATGTGACCCCACTATACTGGTACTACAGTCTATACATCTCTATGTGACCCCACTATACTGGTACTACAGTCTATACATCTCTATGTGACTCCACTATACTGGTACTACAGTCTATACATCTCTATGTGACTCCACTATACTGGTACTACAGTCTATACATCTCTATATGATGCCACTATACTGGTACTACAGTCTATACATCTCTATGTGACCCCACTATACTGGTACTACAGTCTATACATCTCTATGTGACCCCACTATACTGGTACTACAGTCTATACATCTCTATGTGACCCCACTATACTGGTACTACAGTCTATACATCTCTATGTGACCCCACTATACTGGTACTACAGTCTATAAAATAGCTATGTGACCCCACTTACTGTACTACCGTCTATACATCTCTATGTGACCCCACTATACTGGTACTACAGTCTAAACATCTCTATGTGACCCCCACTATACTGGTACTACAGTCTATACATCTCTATGTGACCCCACTATTTTGGGTACTCCCAGTCTTTACATCTCATGTGCCCCCCACTATACTGGTACTACAGTCTATACATCTCTATGTGACCCCACTATACTGGTACTACAGTCTATACATCTCTATGTGACCCCACTATACTGGTACTACAGTCTATACATCTCTATGTGACCCCACTATACTGGTACTACAGTCTATACATCTCTATGTGACCCCACTATACTGGTACTACAGTCTATACATCTCTATGTGACCCCACTATACTGGTACTACAGTCTATACATCTCTATGTGACCCCACTATACTGGTACTACAGTCTATACATCTCTATGTGACCCCACTATACTGGTACTACAGTCTATACATCTCTATGTGACCCCTCTTTACTGGTATACTCCAGGACACCCCTCGAAATCAGGCGCATTACAAGGTGCTGCGGGTGCCTGATATTGGCGTGCTGCAGGTTTAAAACTGTCATGAATTTGGCTGCGCCTGGTATCGGGCTGAAAAGACACCAGACCGTTCATACATGTCGCCCTAGAGTTTACCGTGTTCGGGATGCAATTCAAGTTTTTTAAACAACTTACTTCAGAATATAGACATTTTTGAGGTCTACATTTTCCAAAATGATGAAATAATATTTATGTTGACGTCTGACATACAGTTAGGAGGAGGTAATTTTTAGAGCAATTTAGTAAGTCTATTGATGCAAATCTATTTCTGATGTGAAAAAGAGGGACATTCAAAGAGCAAAGAAGGACAGAGGAACATGGGGCAAAAATAGGGACTGTCCCTAATCATAAGTTATTATTATTAACCACTATGCTGTCTCTGCTTTTTGGCACTCACTAAAGCATTAGGAGGGAAGGGTCAGATTTCCGGTCAGTGTGTTGTCTTTGTGTTGTATGAGGACTTTCTGCTTTCTTTGTCTCAAGCAGCTTGACCAGATCTGATCCTTATAGAGTCCTCAAGTAGTAAAATATTCTCGGCTGTGACACATTCACTAATATTTGTTTTAAAAAGGAAACTTCATCCCCATCGATGAGGAGGTGGAGTGGAGGGACAACTACTCGGCCATGATGAACCGGCTGGAAGATGCTGAACTGAACCCGAACTACTCTGACTTCATTGTCCCCATCCTTATATACAGGTAAGGGCCACACACCCAGATCAGGACCACAACCTGAACCCTAATGGCTGGGTGTAGGGATTGGACGCATAAATTTCCCTGAATGTCCAATGTTACAAACCCTGAAATGGATTATTCTTCCCTATTAATCCAAATAATTATGAATTGTTTTTGTATTTTTTATCATTTTAATGAATTGATTAATTTTCTTTGTATTTCTCCAGTGCTGCACATTCACTGTCATACTATGCAAAGGAAGAACTGAAGCTATTCATGGACAATTGTAAGAAAATGACAGGTACTGTATAAACAATGCTCTATGGACAGAGAATGGATAGAAGGCTGAACACATGTATATCGGATGTACACAGCTCCCTCCTCTAACAATGGCCTCAGAATACAATGTTTAAGAACATTTTACAATACAATCTCTGTATTAGAGTACTGCTCTTACATGCATTAGTGAGGTGCATGCAATGATTGGTGGTCTATAGCACCTCTCTACAGTACAGTGCGGTACTACATGTCCTGTACTGCTCTTATATGTATTAGTTAGGTGCATGCAGTGATTATTGGTCTATAGCACCTCTCTACAGTACAGTGCAGTACTCCATGTCCTGTACTGCTCTTACATGTATTAGTTAGGTGCATGCAGTGATTGGTGGTCTATAGCGCCTCTCTACAGTACAGTGCGTTACTACATGTCCTGTATTGCTCTTATATGTATTAGTGAGATGCATGCAGTGATTGGTGGTCTATAGCGCCTCTCTACAGTACAGTGCGGTATTACATGTCCTGTACTGCTCTTACATGTATGAGTGAGGTGCATGCAATAATTGGCGGTCTATAGTACCTCTCTACAGTACAGCGTGGTACTACATGTCCTGTACTGCTCTTACATGTATTAGTGAGGTGCATGCAGTGATTGGTGGTCTATAGCTCCTCTCTACAGTACAGTGCGGTGCTATATGTCCTGTACTGCTCTTACATGTATTAGTGAGGTGCATGCAATGATTGGTCGTCTATAGCACCTCTCTACAGTACAGTGCAGTACTACATGTCCTGTACTGCTCTTACATGTATTAGTGAGGTGCAGGCAGTGATTGGTGGTCTATAGCTCCTCTCTACAGTACAGTGAGGTACTACATGTCCTGTACTGCTCTTACATGTATTAGTGAGGTGCATGCAGTGAGTGGAGGTCTCTAGCTCCTCTCTACAGTACAGTGCGGTACTACATGTCCTGTACTGCTCTTACATGTATTAGTGAGGTGCATGCAGTGATTGGTGGTCTATAGCGCCTCTCTACAGTACAGTGTAGTACTATATGTCCTGTACTGCTCTTAAATGTATTAGTGAGGTGCATGCATTGATTGGCGGTCTATAGCGCCTCTCTACAGTACAGTGCGGTACCACATGTTCTGTACTACTCTTACATGTATTGGTGAGGTGCATGCAGTGATTGGTGGTCTATAGTTCATCTCTACAGTACAGTGCGGTACTACATGTCCTGTACTGCTCTTACATGTATTAGTGAGGTGCATGCAGTGATTGGTGGTCTATAGCTCCTCTCTATAGTACAGTGCAGTCCTACAAGTTCTGTAATGCTCTTATATGTATTAGTGAGGTGCATGCAGTGATTGGTGGTCTAGAGTGCCTCCCTCCAGTACAATGCGGTACTATATGTCCTGTACATCTCTTATATGTATTAGTGAGGTGCATGCAGTGATTGGTGGTCTATAGCGCCTCTCTACAGTACAGTGCGGTACTATATGTCCTGTACATCTCTTACATGTATTAGTGAGGTGCATGCAATGATTGCCAGTCTCTGTCATCTCCCTATAGTACCGTGCGGTTTTACATGTTCTGTAAATGTTCGTAAGCCAAGCACCTCCGAAAGTTTTCTTAAAACAATTTTCTTTATTCCATAATGATTAAAAATTTAATTCCATGTTTCCACTGATACGCAAGATTTCAGCATACGTGTTTCGGGCTTACTGCTCTTAATTAGTAATTAGTGAACCCTAAAAAGTTTGAGTTTGTGACGAACCGCAATCTTTCAAAAGTTCAGTTCGAAGTTCGAACTCGAACCCCATTAAAGTCAATGGGAGAAGTTGATCGGGTTAATTTTCATACCTACACATGTGAAGAATGGAGAAGCTGTAATTGCCATCTATAACAATAAACTGGATACGTGAAGCAACTTAGGATCTGGATTAGACGGCAGTAGCATTGGTGGCAGCGAGAACATGGCAATGGGGAACATGGAGGTTCTGGTTCCACTATATTAGACAGCAGTAGCATTGGTGGCAGCGTGAACATGGCAATGGGGAACATGGGGGTTCTGGTTCCAATATATTAGATGGCAGTAGCATTGGTGACAGCGGGAACATGGCAATGGGGAACATGGAGGTTCTGGTTCCACTACATTAGACAGCAGTAGCATTGGTGGCAGTATGAACATGGCAATAGGGAACAACCATGTTCCGATTCCACTACATTAGACAGCAGTAGCATTGGTGGCAGTATGAACATGGCAATAGGGAACAACCAGGTTCCGATTCCACTACATAAGACGGCAGTAGCATTGGTGGCAGCGAGAACATGGCAATGGGGAAGAGCCAGGTTCCGGTTCCACTACATTAGACGGCAGTACCATTGGTGGAAGCGTGAACATGGCACTGGGGACCAGGGAGGTTCTGGTTCCAATACAGTAAACGCCAGTAGGGTGGGTGGCAGCGTGAACATGGCAATGGGGAACAGCCAGGTTCCGGTTCCACTACTTTAGACGGCAGTAGCATTGGTGACAGCGTGAACCTGGCAATGGGGAACATGGAGGTTCAGGTTCCAATAAATTAAACGCCAGTAGCATTGGTTCCAGTGTGAACATGGCAAAAGGGAACAGCCAGGTTCCGGTTCCACTACTTTAGACGGCAGTAGCATTGGTGACAGCGTGAACCTGGCAATGGGGAACATGGAGGTTCCGGTTCCAATACATTAAACGGCAGTAGCATTGGTGGCAGCGTGAACATGGCAATGGGGAACATGGAGGTTCTGGTTCCACTACTTTAGACGGCAGTAGCATTGGTGACAGCGTGAACCTGGCAATGGGAAACAGCCAGGTTCCGGTTCAACTACACTAGACGGCAGTAGCACTGGTGGCAGTGAGAACATGGGTATGGGTAACAACCAGGTTCCAGTTCCACTACATTAGCAGGCAGTAGCATTGGTGGCATTGAGAATATGGCCAGGTTCCGGTTCCACTACATTAAACGGCAGTAGCATTGGTGGCAGCGTGAACATGGCAATGGGGAACATGGAGGTTCTGGTTCCAATATATTAGATGGCAGTAGCATTGGTGACAGCGGGAACATGGCAATGGGGAGCATGGCGGTTCTGGTTCCACTACATTAGACAGCAGTAGCATTGGTGACAGCGTGAACATGGCCATGGGGAACATGGAGGTTCTGGTTCTACTACATTAGACAGCGGTAGCATTGGTGGCAGTATGAACATGGCAATGGAGAACATGGAGGTTACAGTTCCACTACATTAGACAGCAGTAGCATTGGTGGCAGCGTGAACATGGCAAAGGGGAACAGTCAGGTTCCGGTTCAACCACATTAGACGGCAGTAGCATTGGTGACTGCGTGAATCTGGCAATGGGGAACATGGAGGTTACAGTTCCACTACATTAGACAGCAGTAGCATTGGTGGCAGCGTGAACATGGCAAAGGGGAACAGTCAGGTTCCGGTTCAACTACATTAGACGTCAGTAGCATTGGTGGCAGCGTGAACATGGCAATGGGGAACAGCCACGTTCCGGTTCCACTACATTAAATGGTAGTAGCATTGGTGTCAGCGTGAACATGGCAATGGGGAACATGGAGGTTCTGGTTCCAATATATTAGATGGCAGTAGCATTGGTGGAAACGTGAACATGGCAATGGGGAACATGGAGGTTCTGGTTCCAAAATATTAGACGGCAGTAGCATTGGTGTCAGCGTGAGCATGGCAAAGGGGAACAGCCAGGTTCCAGTTCCACTATATTAGATGGCAGTAGCACTGGTGGCAGCGTGAAGATGGCAATGGGGAACAACCAGGTTTCGGTTTCATTACTTTAGACAGCAGTAGAATTGGTGACAGCATGAACATGGCAATGGTGAGCATGGAGGTTCTTGTTCCACTACATTAGACAGTAGTAGCATTGGTGGCAGCATGAACATGGCAATGGGGACCAAGCAGGTTCTAGTACCACTACATTAGACAGCAGTTGCATTGGTGACAGCGTGAACATGGCAATGGGAAGCAGCCAGGTTCCAATTCCTCTACATTAGACAGCAGTAGCAGTGGTAACAGCGTGAACATGGCAATGGAGAGCAGCCAGGTTCCAATTCCTCTACATTAGACAGCAGTAGCATTGGTGACAGCGGGAACATGGCAATGGGGAGCATGGAGGTTCTGGTTCCACTACATTAGACGGTAGTTGCATTGGTGGCAGCGAGAACATGGCAATGGGGAACATGGAGGTTCTGGTTCTACTACATTAGACAGCGGTAGCATTGGATGCAGTATGAACATGGCAATGGGGAACATGGAGGTTCCAGTTCCACTACATTAGGCGGCAGTAGCATTGGTGACAGCGTGAACATGGCAATGGGGAAACGCCAGGTTGAGGATATCAGGACTTAGTACATTTGGTGGTAGCGTAGGTGGAGGCATTTAAAAAAAAGATTTGGAGGGCTAGAAGGAAGAGGAGTAAGAGGTGTATGTAGTGCACATCAAGGTCATACAGGTGTAAATTTCAAAATAAATTCAGCCGTAAAGACTTGTAAATCTAACTGTTGTCAGCAGTAAGGCCAAAAACATCGGTGTTTAGCCTCAGGTAGGTCATGGGCCGTGGTCTTAAGGCGGTCTCTGTGTGTCTGAATGCTGCCCTGCCTTGGAGGTGGTAAACATGGATAACAAAATGTCACCCAGTAGGGTTCTGCCACACTGCGTGCTGTGGCTATTTGCCATTGTACTGCTGGCACATTGCTGACGTTGTTCCACCGTGACATTAGAATGTGAATAAGACGCAACAGATGTCTCGAGTTGGTCAGTGAGCAATGTTCCTGTATTCTACTGTCAATTTGTGTGAGTGGAAGGAAATTACTCACTTTTGTCTTGTAACGTGGATCAAGGAGGGTGACCACCCAGTAATTGCTGTTCATTTTTATTGCCTTGATGTGTGGGTCATGTTGCAGGTAATGTAGCATCCAAGCACTCATGTGTGAGATGCTCCCAGATTCTCCCAAACCTCGGGGGCGAAGGGCACTAACCAGATTTCCTCCTCTTCCGCCTCCTGTAATCTGTGCCAACCTCTTACCACTGAAGGGTATTCGGTATCGGTGGTGTCCACCCCTGCCTCCTCATCCTTCTCCACTTCCTCATACTGACCGTCACCACAGCCCTGACTAGCCTTATGCGCTCTACTCTATGAGCTGAAATGCCGTCCTGCAAGAGCCCTGGACCCCGAACCACCGCCAAAAGAAGACCTATACAATTGGGAAATAGTCGGGCCTCTAAATCCTCTGTGTCCGTCTCCTCCTCCTCCATCACTCCTGGGACCTGCTGCTACAGAGTGCCTAATGTTTGTTCCAGTAAAAATATTACCACAATGGTCATGCTGACAACGCCGTCGTCCTGACTGACTATTTTGTGGGCGTCTTAAAAACTGCCAAGGATGGTGCAGAGCTCTTTCACCTGCCTCCACTCTCTATGGGTCAATATCCCAAGGTCCGCACCACTGCTTGTCAGGTCATGTGACACTTCATACTGCATAATGGTATTACACTGCTGCCACATTCGCTGGAGCATGCCGAGGGTTTAATTCCAACGTGTTGCCAGGTCTACAATGGGACAGTTGATGGGAAGGCCCAGATGGCACTGCAATGCTGCCAGTTGTGTCAAAGCAGGGTGTGAACACTGGAAGTGTGAGCTAAAACCTCGAACCTTCCTCAGCAGACAGTCAAGACTCGGAGGGCGCTTGAGAAATTTCTGCACAACCAGGTTCAGGACGTGTGCCAGGGAAGGGATGTGCATAAGTCTACCGATCCTAAGGGCGGCAAGGAGATTTCTTCCATTGTCGCACACCACCTTGCCTAGCACCAGGTTCTTAGCACCAAGCCACTGGTCGGTCTGAATGCGCAGAGCCATCCACAACTCTTGACCTGTGTGTTGACAGTCTCCAAATACAGAACTTATTATGTTACAAAGTTGTTACTTGCAGATTATTGTTATTATCATAGTGGCCGGTTACTCCAACAGTGTTGAACATTCCTCATGCAACCGCATTAGCACAGCGTCTCCAACTTGGAGTACATGAGTGGACAGACGGGCATCGAGCACAGACGCTTGCGACGTTTCGGGAGAATCCCTCCCCCTTTCTCAAGCATGTACCGCTAACCACCGACCAGATATTTATATGCTAAATGAAAAACATTGATAGTTACTGACTTTCTTATCAATGCCTCACTTATTTATAAACATGCAACTAATTGCAAACACATTTTTTACAAAAATGCCTTAAAACTTTTCGTTCATACCAGCTGGATCTAAGGTATTCATGTTGTAAATCCATTGAGCCTCCAGTTGTAGGAAGCATGTTTCAAAAGCTTGCCCTTCCCTCTCCTTAAACTCTTCCAGGACACACCAGCGCAATTCGGAAATGTTGTGGTTGAATTCTAAAAAATGCCTAGCCACACTACTTTCCCAAAATTTCTTTTTACCCTCCTTATGATCCTCAATAGTCGATAACTTATATATACAGCAAAGCCAAAAATTAGTGGATAAATTTGTAGCCAGGGGCTATGATAGGAAAGTTATGGAGGATATGGCTGTCACGGGGGCTGGCGCGGGTGCCGCGGTGCCTCGCGGCCGTCCTCCTGCCCGCAGGGGGTCCGGCGCGGGTGCCGCGGCTCCGCGCGACTATGCCCCCGCTGCCCAGTCCCTGGCGCCGGCTCACTTGCCCGTCCACGCTCCTGTGAACGCTTCTCCTGCCTGTCCCGGTCGACGTGCGCGATGACTGGGCTGGATTTAAAGGGCCAGTGCACCGTTAATTAGTTATTGACGGCCGCTGGTCCTATATAAGGAATACACCCCCAGCACTCTCTGCCAGTTTGTTGGTGTGCGTTTAGGGAGTCTAGAGTGTTGGAAGTCCTGTCTGATTACCCGTGTACCAGTCCTTCTGCGTTTCCTGACCTTGCCTGTTTGCCGCCTGCCCTGACCTTCTGCCCGTCTCTGACCATGAACCTCTGCCGCCCGTCCTGACCGTCTGCCTGTCCCCGACTACGCTTCTGGGTTACGACTCTGTACCACGCAGTACCCCGGCCGCCATCGCAAGCAAGTCACGTCAGGGGTAGCGACCTGGTAGCCTCACGCCGCAGCAAGTCCATCCCGCTTTGCGGCGGGCTCTGGTGAATACCGGGGGCTACTTAGACTCTGCTCACTGGCGTGGCTTAACTATCATCGCTTGCGGTGGTCCAGCGAATCCACCGAACCCTAACAGTACAAACTGGCAATGGATTCCGCCAGGGTACCTCTGTCTGAACTCCGGGACGTCACGATGGCCGTCGCACAGCAGAGCCAGCGTATTGACCAGCTCGCGGCCATGATGCAGAACCTCGCGGCCTGACTACCTCCACCTGGAGCTGTCGCCTCCACGCCAGCACCCGTTGCTCCTGCTGCCATGGCACTACCTGCTCCTGCACTGGGACGATCTCTGCATCTGCCGCTTCCCTCACGCTATGATGGAGACCCAAAGAAGTGCAGAGGCTTCATCAGTCAATGTTCCATCCACATCGAAATGTTGGGACATCAATTCCCTACCGAGTGGGCTAAGGTGGCCTTCATAATAAGCCTTCTAACGGGCGAAGCTCTAGCCTGGGCCACTCCGCTATGGGACTGAGGAGACCCGTGACGGCGAATCTACAATATTTCCTCCTGTGGTTCTGCTCCGTCTTCGAGGAACCTGGCCGCACCTCCTCCACTGCCGCAGCTCTGCTCCGTCTCCGTCAGGGCGACTCCACTGTGGATCACTACTCCGTGCAGTTCCGCACCTTAGCCTCTAAGCTGGACTGGAATAATGAGGCTTTGGTGGCGACCTTTTGCAAGGCCTTTCGGGGCGTATTAAAGACGAGCTCGCTGGTCGGGATTTGCCTCCTGCTCTGGACGACCTGATTCGGTTAGCTACCCGAATTGATATTCTGTTTGCCGAGAGACAACAAGAGCTCTGCCTCCAACGGGAGATCGCCCGACCACGCCGGCTACCTCGTCTGGCCCCTGTGTTCCAACGAACTCCACTTCCTCCGCCATTGGTTCCCGAGGACGAACCGATGCAGATTGAGAGAGCCCACCTGACCCAGGAAGAATGCTCGCATCGTCGTCTGAGGCAGCTATGCTTCTACTGTGGCGGTTCTGGCCACTTCATTAATAATAATATAATAATAATAATCTTTATTTATATAGCGCCAACATATTCCGCAGCACTTTACAATATAGAGGGAATAAGCACAGACAAACCAGACATTACATTATAAAAAAAAGCTACTGTCAAATGAGACACGAGGTGTGAGGGCCCTGCTCGCAAGAGCTTACAATCTTTAGGGGTTGGTGAAACAAAGGGTGACAATTTGGTTTAAAAAGGGACCAGCCATTTTTAATAAATATGGGTATAATAAAATTTGGGGAATGAACCTGCCA
The DNA here is from genome assembly GCA_025379985.1 of Phyllomedusa bahiana. Classification (NCBI taxonomy): domain Eukaryota; kingdom Metazoa; phylum Chordata; class Amphibia; order Anura; family Hylidae; genus Phyllomedusa; species Phyllomedusa bahiana. The sequence goes on from JAODAL010040031.1 coordinate 13,563, forward strand.
TCCCCCCTTTAATCTTTATAGTAAGTCCCCAGCGGGTGCCAAAGTGCGGGATTACGAATTGTGACGAATTTGGGGGGGTTGCATTAGGGATTTGATGGCTTGCAAAGAAGTGATTTTCGAGGCACTTAAAATGTGAGGGTTGTGAGGTTTGCTTACATGGGGGTAAAATTTTCCGAGAACTTTTTTAAATACGGCAAAATTTTTGGCGACTGTGGGGGGTTTCGGATGGTGAGGTGGAAGTCTTAGAACAGTAGCAGGGGAGAGGGGGGGGGGTAACAGAGATAGGGAGGAGATGTTGGGGGTGCGCACTGTGGAGGCTTTTTTGGTTGGAGTGTGAGTTTTGTTGTTTTCTGTACAAAAATGGGGCCCAGTGCAGGATGAACGGGTGGGCAAGTTAGCGGCTGGAAAGAAAAAAAAGCCGGCTGCTGAAATTGGACGATTGGAGAGGGGGGGGTTTTTACAAAAAGGGGAAGCCCAACAATTTTGGGATTTACAGTAGTCAAGACGAGAATGAAAAGGGCAACAATGAGGTTTGGTTGTTTACAGGGGGAGAAATGGACGGATTTGGAGATGTTTTTTGGGGTGCAGGTGAAGGAGGGGCAAGGGATTGGATATAGGGGGTAAAGGTGATCGAACCCAATTCCCCCCCCAGACATGGGCCTGTCCCTAGGAGTTTGGTGTGCCACACACGGAAGAAATAGCGGGGGAGGGGTTAGTAGATGGGGGGAATGCTGAATTCAGTTTTTTAGTGATTTTTATTGGAGATGAGAGGGGGACATATGTAGAGACAGCGGAAAGACAATCACTGGTGGTTTTGTAGCGGGAGGGGATGTTCGGGGGAAGTGTTTTTTTGAGTGTCTCACGAGAGAGGTATGGAAGCCAAATCTATGAGGTTTGCCAAGGGGGCTGTGTAGGAAAAAAGGGGAGAGGCCCAGCGGCCCCGGGGAACCCCCCGAAGCAAGAGGAAAAGGGGGAGGATAGAACCAAAAAATGAAACAGAAGGAGCGGTCAGAGGGGTAGGAAGGAAAAAGAGAACGGTTTTCCGGATACCGTTTGGCCGGGATGTTGAGGAGGGGGTTGGAAAATAACAGTCTCAAATGCTCAGAGAGACCAAAAGAAGCAGCAAGGAGTAGTTACCCTGCGATTTTGCGCAAGGATCATTTGAAACTTTAGAAAGAGCATTTTTCTGTGGAGTTAGGGTTCGAAAAAACCGATTGCAGGGGTCTAGAAGAGAGTTAGCAGGGGGGATAAGGGAAACACCGAGAGTAGCCCAAAGGTTCCCGGGGTTTGGGATGAAGGGCGGTTTAAAAAATGGTCGGTTAGTTGGGGGGCGCAGGAGGGGGGCCAAGAGGGCTTTTTAAAATATGGGAGTTATAACAGCGTGTTTAAAAGGAAGATGGGAAGACCCGTGGAGAGGAGAGGTTACAGATTGTGTGAGGTAGATGGAAGCGGGGGAAATGGAGGGGAAAAGGGGGGAGGGAATGGGTCATAGAGAAGTGGTGGGGGGGAAAAGGAGAAAACCTGGACACTTCTTTTTGTTGGGTCAAAGGGTGAGAGCAGATTAGAGGAGGGGGGGAGGGAAGGATGGGGTTTAAAGGGGTTTTTTTTGTGTGTTTTGCCGGATGCTGTCAATTTGTCTTTGGGAAATTTAGTGGCCCGCACAGGTCTGAGGTTTAGCACAGAGGTCATTTACCCGGGGTGAGCTTTGGGCCGAGAGGGAGTGGAAAGTGCAAACAGGGGGTTTAGGGTTTGTTTTTTAAAGGTTGAGTGGGGAGGTGAAATATTTTTTTTGGGCATGAAGGGCAGTGTGGTAGGTCCTGAGCATGAAAGTAGTGGAGAAAAACTTTAGGGGCTTTGACTTCTCCACAGGACGTCAGCGCACCGGAACGCGTGCGATGGCAGTTGAGGGTGTGAAGGTGCGGGTCTGATTGGTGGTGCGGGTGTAGTGGTCCCAAATGTCCAGGGTGGGGTTTGATGTTTCTTAAAATTTTTTAACGCCCGGTTTTGGGCAGGGAGAGAGGGTTTTTGGGGCGTGAGGCTGTAAGGTGGTTTTTAGTCCTGAGTGTTGATAGAGCGGAGATTTCGGAATGGGCGAGGGTTGGGGTCCCGAAAGGCTGAAAGTTCTTGATATTTAAAGAGAAAGGTTATGATCAGGAGTTCATAAAGAGAGTTGGTAAAAATTTGAAAAATTTAGCAGAGGCGACAGAAGAAGATCAAGAGGTTCCCCTTTTTGGTTTGGGATGGAAAAACCCAGGGGCCCAAAAAAGAGGTTGTGAAAAAAATGGGGGGAAGGAGGCATAGGGTAGTCCTGGGGGCTGTCCCCGGGGTGGGAAAAATCTGGCACCTGGGGCGGAGAGGATCCCCTAGGTGTCAGTGGGGTTCCCCCTTGAATTCCCTACTTTGTGGAATCCGGGGACGCACCTTCCAAGCCCCCGCCCCTTCCTGGATTCGGGGGGCCCCCCCAAAAATTTTGTACCAAGCCTTGGTTAAATTTTGTTCCCGGTAAACCCCCGCAAAACCCGTTCGTTTTATCCCCTCAGTGGCGAAGCCCAAAGGCGCTATTCGGGTTCGCACTGGCCCCCCTTTGCAGATGGGCCTAACAAAGGGACGAAAATGTTGGTTCTGCCCCCGTTTTCGGAAATCCTCTGGGCCCTTCCTTTTGGGTTTCAAAACCATGCTGCGACCTTGACTGGAACAGGGGGGGGAAATTTATCCCTTGGGGCCCCCCGTGCCCCCTCGCGATGCCTTCCGGACTTCCTGCTCTCGGCCCCCCTTGAAAAACACGAAGTTGTTGGGCTGCCCCCCCCTTTCCAGGGTTTGTCGATGTTTTTTGAAGACGGACGAAACTTTGCCCCCGACGGCGTTCGATTTCCTATTGCTGAACCCCCTAATATTTCCCCCTTAGAGTTTAGCCGTTTTTTTTGGGGGCGTTTAGCGGTTAGGTGTGGAAGTCCTGGTGTTTACCCGTGTACCCGTCCATTTCTAGTTTTTACCTTGTGTTTTTTTTGCCCCGATTTGCCCCCTTGACCCCGAACCTCTGAGCCCATCGAGTTTTCCCCCCCTATTTTTTGGATTTCAATTCTGTACCCCGTACCCCCCCCGCCATCGCAAGCAATATCCGGGGAGGGACCTGGTAGTCAGCCGCGCAAGTCCATCCCCCTTTGCGAGGGCTTGGTGAATACCGGGGGGTATAGATCCCTTTCCCCCGGGGTTTTTAAAAATATCGTTGCGGTGGTCCAGCAAATCCACCGAACCCTAACAATGGTATTGGAGATAGGAAAAAAAGATTTGAACAGTATTATTGAAAGAAAAAAGAGAAAAGGGAAAAGGATTAAAATTAGATGAAAAAAGTGAAAAGGGTTAAAGGAAAAAATTTTTTTATTTAGCCGGTGATTCAAAATATGGAAAATTATTTAAAGATAAACCCTATTTTATAAATAGGAAAATACCATATTTGGCAGTAAATCATGTAGTAAAATTGGGACAAAAAAATAAAAAAAAGCCATGAATTCAAAAAAAGGGGCTTTCCATGTATGTAGCATTGTAATTAATAAAAGGCCCATTTTTTATTGACCAACAAATGGTCGGAGATGTTGAAGGGGTTCTTTATTGTGATACTAAAAAAGGGTTTTAAAGTTTAATGTCCTGCGGTAAGGGTTTACGGGCAAAACCCCATGTGGATAAAAATCAGACTAAACAAACATCGCTTTAATATTAGATTAGCCCAAAAAAAAAAACCCCCGTTGGGGTGATAAGGAGGGGTTTTTAAAAAAAATCGGAGAGAGAAGTGTGGTAGCATTTTTAGAAATTCAAAACAAATTTTTTAATTGGGGTGTGCGGAGCGGTTTTAAAAGGGGGAAGGGCAGTTTTGAAAAAAAGTTTAGGATTTACATATGAAAACCTTTTCCCCCCGGATGAACGAAAATTTAAAATTTTAAGGTTTTTAAAAAAAAAATGTTTTTCAATTTGTTGGTGTTTTTAAAAAGTGAGGCAAAGATTGAAAGCAAGTAACTTCAATTTTTTTTCGTTTCCCTACAGTGGGGGAAAAAAAGTAATAGACCCCCAATTTTCAAAAATTTTCCCATAAAATAGAGGTCCCCGTAATTGAAATAGTTAACCTAACTATGAGAGAAAAAAATGAAAAAAATCCCGAAAATCCCTGTCTATTTTGGGAAAGAATTTTATTTTGGAAATTTTTGGTGGAAAATTTAAATTTTGGGCAATAACAAAGTTCATCTCCGGGAGTTGGTTTTACCAAACAGTTCCACTTTTGGTTTTATCTGACCATATGACATTCTCCCCAAAACCTTCTGGGGCATCCAATGCTCTTACAAACCTCAGACGGGCCCCAAAATGCTGGCTTAAGAGGGGGAAGTCTGGCACGGGGATCTGGTCCCTGGGAGGCGTGTGTTTCTGATGGTGCCCTTTTTTAGTTGGTCCCCGCTTCCCGAGGTATTCTAGGTTTCCCCCCTTGGTTTTGGGGGTTTTCCAAATATTTATTTTTCCCCTAATTTGCAAATAAATTTTTTCTAAACAAAATGGGATTTTCGGGATTTGTTTTCTCATTTTGTCTCTTTGAGGTCGACCTATGATATCAGTTACAGGCCTCTCTCAGCTTTTTAAGTGGGAGAACTTGCATAATTGGTTTCTGACTAAATACTTTTTTCCCCCACTGTAAATATCTGGTAAGAGGTTAGCGGTACATGCTTTAGAGGGATTCTCCTGAAAATTTGTGTGCATCTGCGCTCCATGCCCGCCTGTCCGCTTGTATACTCCAAGTTGGAGACGCTGTGCTAATACGGTTGCATGAGGAATGTTCAACACTGTTGGTGTAATCGGCCATGATGCTAATGACAATAAACCGCAAGTAACAACTTTGTAACTTATGAAGTTCTATATTTGAAGACTTTTAATAAATGAAACTATGTATTCAAGCAATATCTACCTGTTATCTAGTCAGTATGTGTTGTGAAGCCAGCAAAAGGATCTCCTCTATGCAGGTAGAATGTGGCTCGGTTATAGTATGATTATTCATTGACAGTCTCCAAGACAGATTATTTTGAGAACAGCCTGGTTTCTCGTGGCACGTGATGCTACCCTTCAAGGTTAGGGGTCTGGACTCCAGACACCCTTGACCGTGCTTACTAGTCCATGTATCTGTAGTGAGATGGACTTTAGTGGACACAGATGCAGCCAATGCACTGGAGATCTTTTCTGTGACGTAACTGGCCAGGGCAGGGACTGCTTTCTGGCAAAGAAATGAATGCTTGGCATCTGATATTGGGGGCATTCCAAGGTCATGATGTGGCCGAACCCATCTGTGTCCATCAGTCGGAAAGGCAACATTTCCAAGGCCAACTTCCTGGCAATACTGACATTCAGGCTTCTAGCTTTGGTATGGTTGGGGGGAAAGTGTTTCTTATGTTCCCACACCTGCTAAACAGAAGGCTGGCTGCCAGGGACTGGCCGCTGTACAGCGTGCAGGTCAGACTGGTGGAAAGGGGGAAAAGGTGAAAAAGCTGTGTTGCGGGTTGGGTGGGAAATTTGGGGTGACATGTCTTTGGGCTGGGGTTTTGGGGGCTTGCCATGCTGCTCTTTGGAAAAATTGCAGCAGGGGAACCCCTTGGGGGTTGGAGGTGGCCGAGGAGGAGGAGGCGAAAAGGCACAAATGGGTTGGGAAACCCCAAAACCTGTGTGGCCTTTTTTTCTCCAAAATGGCTCTTCCCCAAACAAATTTGCTTTACTTGAAAATGCCTGTTCATGCTTTGGTGCTTAAAAATCTTTTTTTATTCTTTCCTCAAATTTACCCCAAAATTTAAAAAACATTTGCTTTTGAGGTTTTATTTTAAAAAAATCCAGGCTTAAAAGGGGGCCGGACATCTTCAACTGTGAAAACGAGTGCGGTTTGTTCACACTGCCACCACTGACCATGGTGGCGGGGGTTAATGTTCCCGCGGATTGTGCCGACCCCCCCTCCCCTTTTCCCAGGGCCCTTACCGCAATGGGCCCACCCCATTATCAGCCTCGGGAGATTGAGGTTTCTGCAAGCTGCGGTTTAAAAGACCATTTTGGACTGCAATGTCTTTATTTTTCATCATCACCCGGGGATTTTCTTTTTCACAGGGCTTATTTCCCCAAGGGTTTCCGGGGTAGAAGCCACAGGACTGCGAGGGAACGTGACCACTCGATATTTCTGGGCCGGGAAAGGCCAGCTTTTCCCTTTCCTCCTTTGGGGGACATAAGCGATTTGGGGCCCGAGCAGGGCAATATCATTTTTTCTTGGGGCCCCTTATTTTTTTAAAACGCTTTGACCCCAAACCCCATTGGTCTCAAAGGTCTCAGAATAGGTTTTTTCTAGTGGGGGCTGTTTTTGTGGGGTTTTGACGTTCGGGGCCCCTGTTTTTCTTTAGGGTTTGGGTGATGATGATTTAGGGCATTTTTGGCCCTGACTGGGGAGGGGGTAAAAAGGTGGATGCGGGGGTGGGTTTTTACCCGAAGAAAACAAAATTGGGGGAGTTTTTTTAGTAATTTAAACCCCCAAGGGGAACCCAGCAAAAAGATGACAAGCCGGGCGGTCCTGCGACTGACGATGTGCTGTTTTGTGTTGGGCCGGAAACAAAAAGGGAAACGGGTGCCCTTTTCTCGTTTCCTTAAATCCACCCCCTTCCCTCTCCTTGTGACTTTCCCTCTAATTTTCTCCATGTTCCCAAAAAAATAGATATTTAAAAAATTTAAAAAAATTTTGGGAACAAAAATCTTATGGAAGAACTCCCACCCCCCAAAAGTGGGAAAAAAGGAAATTTTTTTTTTAAATTTCCCCAAAAATTTCATTTAAGCGAACGGTCTTTAAAAAAGATTTCTTTCTATAAGTGATTTGCTGTTTGGGGTTTTAAACAATAATTACCAACAAAAAACCAAAAAAGACCTTTTAGGTTTAAATAAAATTTTTAAAAAAAACAATCAATATTTAAAAACTTTTTTTTTCCATAGGGAGTTTTTGGGAAAAAGCTTTCCTGTGTAAAGAGAATTTAGGGATGCATGGAAGCCAGGTTTACAGAGAGCAGTGCGTTTTGTACAGAGAGTGGAGGGAAAAAGGCGTTCCCAAGGCAATACTGTTTTTTTTTTTTTTTTTTATATTTATATTTTATTATATATATATATTTTATATATAAATTTTTATATATATATATATATATTATAAGGTGGCCCCAACAGCAGGAAGGGTTTACATGGCGTATATATCCCGGCCAGGGTCCCTTTTCGTTTCCTTCCGTTTCCCGACAATTTCCCCCCAAAGGGAAGGGCTTTGGGGAATGAAAGGCCAAAAAATTTGGGTTGGGGTGTCGACAGTTTCGATGTGACTTTTTTAACACATTTTTAAAGGGTTTGTTTGGCTTCAGCCATTTTTCCCGGGTGCCTTTAAATTGGGGGTGGCTTTGAGCTGGGTGGGTTTCTCAACTCCCCATGACTCCCTCCGGGGTTTACCTGGAGTATTTAAAAAAACAGAAAGGGAAGCTGCTAGGGTGGTACCAAAAATGGCCCTTTTTTTGCCCCCGGGTGGGAACCCCGTGGAAAAACCCGCAGGGAATTACAGGGGCTGTAAGTTTGTGGTTTTCTGTTTGCCCAGAGCCCAGACGGGCAGGCATTTTGTTTTTGTTTGTGTTTGTGCATGCCCTTTTTTTTGCATTTTTTGTTTTTTGCCCAAAAAAATAAGAAGCCCCGTATTTTTCACCCGGGGAAAACTCTCTGTCTCGCCCGAAAACGGGTCACGATCCCAGAGCCGTTTTAAAAATCACCCCATGGTGGGGACGCATTGGGCAAAAAAGAGGAGTACCCCTTTTGAGACAGAGGAAAAAAAAAGATTTCCGGGTTTCAAGCGCTATGCACAGTCGAGAGGCGGCTAAAAATTTGGGTGAGTTGGTGGGAAAAGTAATTTTAAGGCCCCAAAGCTAACCCCCAGCTGATGGCCCGGCCCCGCCCGCAGAAAACGCACGAAAAAGACCTTCCGGGCGCAAGTGAGCGAATCGCCCGCTAATTTTAGGGCCCCCCAAGCCAAATGAAGGAAAAACCCGCGGTAAAACCAAAACGGGTGCCCGCAACAGCTACCGACCCTGGGTGCAAGGCCAGAAGTACCAAAAAAGGCTTTAGTTCCAGCTCGCCAGGTGGTGCAAAGTTCCCAAGCAAGATGTCCGCGGATGACGACATTTGAGGCTTTTCCCGGGGGGCCTTTGAGCGGGAAAAGAGGGAGAGGCGCTGCCTGTGGACCAGTGGGGGATGTCCTGGTCCTTCCTTTAAAGAAACGAAACCCGCAGAAGGCCTTTTCTTGACCTGCGTGTCCAAAAGGGAAAAGGGCTTCACCAAAAAAGGGGGGGAGATCCTGGCCCGAAGGGGGTAACCCCGGTGTACGGGGGCCCCAAAGTGAAGCCCGGGGGTTTGATCCCGCCAACACCCCCAGGTCACAAAATGTCCGCCTGTTTTCCCCTTTTCCCAAAAAGTGGCTACAGGGAGACCCCACCCCCACCCGCCCCGGTGGTGGAGCGGGGGGTCTGTGAACCCTTTTGTGCGGGCCCTTTTCCCCTCAAGCTCCGAGGTTTGGGGGGGGTACCCGGGCCCCCCAAAACGTGGCGGAAAAAGGGCGGGGGTTGTGGAAAGGTACAGCGTAAAAAGGGGTTCCTGAAATCCCAATACCCCGGGGAAAACCGAACCTCCAACCGTGGTTTAAAATGTCCTGTCCCGAAAGGGGGGGGGAAAGGGTTTAGGAAGGGGGGAGGGGGCCCCTACCCCAAACGGGGCCCTGGGTTTTTAAGGCCCGGGACCCCCTTTTTTTTGTGGGGGGTGCCCAGGGCCCGGGACTTTTGGGGGCACGGGGTTTGGGCCCCGGGGAGGGAGGAAAAACCCCTGGAATGTGGGTTTTGGGGGGCGTTTTTCCTGGGTTTTTCCCGGGCCCTCATATTCCACTGGGTCGCTGCTGGAAAAGGGCCCGACGAGAGTGAAACCCGTTTCCTTTTAAAGGACTTTTTGGGGCAAAGGGCCACCCGGTTCGGGGGGCTTAGTGCCCTTGTTTCAAACCCCAAGGGTGAGCCCGAGCAACCTTTCTGTCACGCCCGGTTTGGGGTAGTTTGGGATCCATGGGGACAACCCCGGGGGCTACCCCCCTGCTTTTTGGCAATAGGGGACTGCCCGTGGGGTCACCCAACAGGAGTTTGGGCCCTTTGGGGACAGTTTACCCCAAAAGCCAGGGTTTTTGGCTGGGATTTCCTGTTTTTGGGTCTGTGGGGGAAAAAAAAACGGTTTAAAATTGTTTCATGATGTACCCGCTGTTAAAAGGACGGTGGGCCCAAAAAAGTGGCGATGTTGAATCGGGGCCTTTTCCCCTTTTCGGTCCTGGGTGGGATCCCGGGGGAGACCCCCCCTGGTTAAAAAATTCCTCCCTTTCAAATTTCGAGAGGGGGAAATTTTGGGGACAGGCAAATGAAGGGGCCCTAACTGGGTAAAGCTTGGGAAAAAAAGGTTTAAAAGGGCATTGATGGGAAACCCCAAAGGGAAACCCGGGGAGGAGTTTACCTACCTCACTTCGTCGTACGGGACCAAATTTAAAATTTTTTCGGGGGAAAAAGCCCCCAAAAGTGGTTGGGGGAAACGTTGGGGACCCGAAAACACATGTCCCTATTTTTTTGGGGGGCACTTGGGGGGGGGGAAAAAATAGGGGGGGGGTGGAGGGAACTTTAATTTGGGCCCGGCTTTTACAAAGGGCCCTGGGAGTTTTCTGTCAGTCCTGCCGGGGGTGGCCGGGCCCGGGCCCCAAGCCCCATTTCCGGGGTCCATTGGTTCCCCCTCCCCCTTTTAGAGGTACCATTTGGCGGGTTTTGGGATGGATCTGGGGCCCGGGCCCCTCCCTTTTAAAATTTGGCTAGAGGGCACCGCATATCCCGGTCCATATAGATTTCGCCCCGCTACCCGAGGCTGTACCCCCCAAAAAACCCTCCTCAAAGGGATAAACTTGGGAGTTGTTCCAGCTAATTTTTACCCCTACGGGTTCCCCCAAAGGGGATCCTGGGCCCTTAGGGCAAACCCCTTTTTTGGTCCAAGGTAACCCCAAAAAGTATGCCCCCTGCTAAAAAAATTGGGCCCCCCTGGCACCTCCCTTTTAATTCCCCGGGCCCTTTGGTTTTGGTTTTTGCGCTTTAATTTAAAACCCTTTAAAAGGGGATTTAAAAAAGGGGGTGGACAAGGTTGGGAGGGATTGGGGCCCCCTGTTGCCCCATCTTATGTTCGCCCTCCGGGGGGTCCCCCGGCATCCACCGGGGGGGTTTGCCATTCGAGTGCTATATGGGAGACTTTCCCCCAGGGGTCCTGGGTATAACCAGAGGGAAAACCCGGGGGCAAAAGGAAACCCTTACAGAAGTGTCTTTGAGCATATAGCTGATATGCAGGACGGATCGCGGCAGGGATGCCTTTTGTAAGGGGGAAACATGCTACAGGCCCAGGAAAAAAACCCAGGCTCGGGTTTACAAAGGACCGCAAAAAAGTCAGGGTCTTTTTAGCCCGGGGGGAAAAAGGGGGGGGGGGTTGTATTGTACAAAGTAAAAGTAAATTTTTTAGCCAAAATGGGGAAGGCCCTATGGATCTGTGAAGGGTTTAGTGGGTGAATTCAAGGTTTTTAGCCAGGGAAAAAAAAAAACCGTACCAAAATTTTCCCTTTAAAATTTAAAACCCTCAAACCCTGGAAGGGACGAGAAAACCTGATGGGGGTTTAGGGGAAACTCCAAAAAGGAGTTACCCCCCCTCCCTAAACGCGGGGAAATCCTTTTTCGAGGTCCAGAGACAGGAGGGGAGGGGGGTTCCTAAAGGGCCGGGGGTTTCTTGAAAATTTCCTGGCCCAAAGATGTCATCCAAATGAAAATTGTCACCGAGCCTGGACAAAAGGGGGCGGTTGGGACCCTACAGGGTTTCCCGGAAACCCCGAGGGAAGCCAATTCAGAAGAGGGGGGGAAATGTAGCCCCGGGGGGGAATTTGAGAAGTCCCCCAAAATGGGTGGGGCCAGCCCCATCGTGTTTTTTTTCCCAAACCCGATGGTACTTGGGGGTTCCCCCCCTATTGGGGCTTCCGCAAGTTAAATTTAAGTCTCCCAAATTTGATACCTTTCCCCCTTCCCAAGGGGTAAAAGAGTGATCGAGAGGGGGTTTTTTTTTTTGGGCCAGGAGGTTTTTGGAAACCCCAAATTAGACCTCCCAAAAGGGGATTGGCAGGTTCCCCTCAAAGATCAGGCCAAGGGGGAAAAACCGGGGAATTTTACCCCAAAAAAAAAAAAAAAAGGGAATTCCAGTTCGTGGGGCCCCTTTCCTTTTGGGTTTTCATGGGGGGCCCCCGCCGGGCCTTTTTAGGGTTAAGGGGCATCATCTGCAGCCCCATAAAAATTCGCCCGCCGCTTTTTTGGATGATGTGGGGGCTCCCGCGCCCATTGGGGTTCCCATCCCGGTAAAGTGCAAGCGGTCCTTGACGCGATTTGGGGCCCCCGGTGTAAAAGGCCAACCCACAGAAGGGGCGCGGGTAGGGCTAGGGGGCTGTACCCGGGGATTTAAAATGGCCGAGGGGTCATTTAAAAAACCCGGTAGACAAGCTTTGAAGCCCCTTCAGTTTTTGGGCCCCAACCTGTTCCAAGAAAAAGGTTAGAGCCCTTCCCGGGAATTTCGGGGTTTTTTCAGGGGTTTGTGCCAGGGTTTCCCCAAAGCTGCCCCTCTCACAGATCCAAACCCAAGGGGGCAAAATTTCCCCTTTGTAAAAGGGGGGAACCCAGAGGCCCAGCAAAGCCTTCCAAAAAACCAAAGGGGGTTCCCTTTTTAAGGGCCCGTATGATCCCCCAATTTTTGGGGGAGTTCCCGGTGGGAGGGGGGATGCCTCGGAAATCGGTTAGGGGGGGATTTTGTTTCCCCAAAAGGGGTTTTGGGGGAAGAGACCCGTGGGTACCCCAGCCCGGGGAAAATATCGGCAGCCGAAAAAAAAAATTTTTCAATTGTAGAGAGGGAATGTTTTGGGGCCCCAAATTTGGGCCCAAGAGTCGCCCCAGGTATTACCCGGTCGGGAAAGGGGTTTAGGGTGTTACGGATCACTCCCCTAAGTGGATGGCCCCAAAAAAAAAAGGGGGAATGCGGGGGTGACCCGGTTTGGGTTCCCGGCCCTACAGGCTTTAAATTTTGTGTTGAAAAACCGTCCGGGTCCCAAAAAAGCAAACGCAGACGGGGTTTTCTTAAAAGTACATAGTTTCGGGGCACAAGGTGCTCCGCCCCCCAGGTTGGCAGGGGGGGGGGGGGAATGTAAGGGGGCAAAAGCAGGAAGGGTTTTTCAATGGCGTATAACCCGGCCGGGGCCTTGCGTGCAAACCCTTGGTGTCCCGACACATGCCCCCAGGTAAGAAGCCTTGGGGGAATGAAGATCCAAAATTTTGATGGATGTCAAAAAGTAAAAGACTGTTGAAAAATTTTTTTTCACATTTTAAGGGTTTGTTGGTTCGCCCTTTCCCGGGTCGGCCTTTTTTTTGGGGGGGTGTTTTTGGGAGGGTGGGTGTCACTCCCAAAGACTCCCCTCCGGGGTTTACCGGAGTATAAAAGTCAGCAGGGTTTGCTGACTAGGGTGGTTTCAAACCCCCGGCTTCCCTTTTTGCCCCTTTGGGGGGAGACCTGTGGAAAAAACCCGCAGGGAACTTACAGACTGCCAAATTAGTTTGGGCTCTGGGAGCTAGAGCCCCGAAGGGCAGGCGTTTTTTTTTGTTTGTGTTTGGCATGCCTTGCATTTAAATTTTCTGTTTTGTGCCATAAAATGAACCCCTGTATTTTTTCACCGGGAAATGTTTTTGTCCTGCCGAAAAACCCGGAGTCACGATCCACAGCCGTTAAAGCTCACAAAATATATATTTTAAAATATATTAATTTATATAATTATTTTTTAATATATATTTAATATATTTTTAAATGGTTGGATTTTGCAGCCTGAGACCCCTAAAATGTGATTTTTTGGGGACATGCTTGGCTTTGCTGAAAATGAGAAGTTCAACTCAAACAACTTTTCTCGAACAAAAAACCCCACATCCCCCCTTTTGCAGCATTTAATCCCCGAAGATCAAAAACATAAGATTCCACTAATTCCTCACACTGTTACGTACACGTACATCACTCACCCCAAAAATAATCCCAGGGACACTCACCCTCGCATTTTCCCCTTATCACTCAAACGGTATATCGCATACTCCTTAAATTGTTATTCTCATTAAACCCCCTAAGCCCTATATTTCCCCGGTCATCCAAAATTTTATAATCCCCGTTATCGCCCAGTGCTCCCTATTTCAGGTCAGTACAGTGCTCCCCTCATACAGCATAGCCCCAGTGCACCCCCCATACATATCAGCCCCTTTTTCCTCATACAGCTCAGCACGTGTCCCCTCGCATCGCCCAAATGCCCCCTTTTCAGCATCAGCCCCAATGACCCCCCATATAGATCGCCACAGTGCCCCCCTTTTCAGCTCAGTCCAAATGCACCCCCATTCAGTACAGTCAAAGTGTCCCCTCTACAGTCCAGTGACCCCCATACGCTCAGCCGTGCTCCCCTATAAGTTGTCCCAGTGTCCCCCCTTTCTTTCAGTCCGTGCCCCCTCTTTCAGCATAGTCACAGTGCCCCCTCATACGCATCACCACAGTGCCCCTATTCAGTTCAGTCACAGGGACCCATTTCGTATCGTCACGGCACCCCTCATAAGTATCAGTCACAGTGTCCCCCTCATACGCATCAGCCAGTGACCCCTCATACGTATCAGCCAAGTGCTCCCCTCATAAAATATAGCCCATTTTCCCCTCTTTCGTATCAGTCACAGTGACCCCCCATACAGTATCAGTCAAGTGCTCCCCCCAAAGTATAGCCCAGTGCACCCCAAATTTCAGTATCGCCACGTGACCGTAAACAGTACGCCACAGTTTCTCCCCCCATACAGTTGTCACAGGCTCCCCCCCTTTCAGTTCGTCAAGTGTCCACTCATACAGTACAGTCACATGTCCTAAAAAGTTTCATTCTTGGAATTTAAAAAATTTACGCCCTAAAATTTTATGGAGGGCGATATCCAGCGAACCCCTTTTGGTAAAGTTTAAATAAAATTTCCAAACCAATAACAACTAGTTTGAAGTTGGTTTATTAATCTAAAGCAAGGTTTCAAAAGTTTTACAAGCTTAATCGGGAATGCATCTAAAATCCTCAGCGGCCATTTTAAAACTATAAAATTGAAAAATGAGGCTATTCAATAACATTCCCCAACCCATTATAGAATTAAAATCAAAAATTTTTACATCAAAAAAGTATTCCAAATTTACCATAATAAATAAATAAAACTTTTTTCCCTTTTTTTTTTTTTTTTTTATTTTCCCATTTAAAAAAAAAAAAACAAAAAACACCTAAAACATGTAAAGTGCAAACAATGTATAAAGTGCAATGATTATTCTAAGGTTTCCTGAATTTCATTTAATCCATAAGGATTAATAGTATTCATCTTATATATCCAATATACTTCTCTCATGGCTAGTCTTTTATGGCAATCCTGTAAATTTATATGTATAGCCTCAATTGGTTGCACTGTGAACATAGGCTCTATACCTGGATGCTTGTCTAAAAAATGTCGCGGTAGACTATGCACAAGCTTCCCATGTCTGACATTATACCGATGGTTAGTAAGGCGACTTCACAATTTTAAAGTTGTTTTTCCTATATATTGTATTCCACACATACATGTTATTAAATAAATTACAAAAGATGATTTGCATGTAAGGTGGGATTTTACAATAAAAGTTTCACCCGTGCAAAAAGATTTAAAATAATTGGCACTGACAAACATGGAGCAACATTTACATGTTGAGTGACCGCAAATAAAAAATCCTAATTCTTTATTTTGCACTTCTTGTACACAATCGGACTCTTTTTTATGTTGTTTTAATTTGGAAGGGGCAATTTTATTTTTAACTGTAGGTGCCCTTTTATAAATTATTTGCGGATGGTCAGGTAAAGGGGGATATAAAAATGGATCCAATTTTAAAACCTGCCAATGTCTGCTTAAAAGATTCCTAATACAAAGGTGTTGAGAATTAAAAGAGGTTACAAACTTAAAATTATTATTCTCCACCTTTTTCACCAATTTTTCATGGTTTAAATAGTATGATTGATCATATTTTTCCGCTTTGTTAGACGCTTCGCATAATAATGATTCAGGATATCCTTTTTGTAAAAATTTTTCTGTTAATAATTTAGACTGAACCCTATAATCTTCGTTCCGGGTGCAATTTTTTCTTATACGACGATATTGTCCAAAGGGGATGTTTCTAATCCATCCCCTTTGGTGGTTGGACCCAAATGACAGATAGCTGTTCGAATCTGTGCTCTTAAAATTTGTTTTAGAAATAATTTTATTTTCATATACCGATAAACGTAGATCTAAGAAGACAATTTCATTTTTATTATGATTCTCAGTGAATGAGATTCTCCAATTGTTCTCATTTAAGAAACTGACATAGTTTTTTTAATTCTTCCTCTTGGCCCTCCCATATAAATAAAAGATCGTCGATAAAACGTCTATAAAAACGGATATTTTTTTAAAAAATGGATTAAAATCGGAAAAAACAAAAAGATTTTCAAAGGCACCCATAAACAGGTTGGCAAAGGATGGGGCAACTTTCGTCCCCCTCATACAGTATCAGCCACAGTGCTCCCCTCATACAGTATCAGTCACAGTGCTCCCCTCATACAGTATCAGCCACAGTGCACCCCTCATACAGTATCAGCCACAGTGCACCCCTCATACAGTATCAGTCACAGTGCACCCCTCATACAGTATCAGTCACAGTGCACCCCTCATACAGTATCAGTCACAGTGCACCCCTCATACAGTATCAGTCACAGTGCACCCCTCATACAGTATCAGTCACAGTGCTCCCCTCATACAGTATCAGTCACAGTGCTCCCCTCATACAGTATCAGTCACAGTGCTCCCCTCATACAGTATCAGCCACAGTGCTCCCCTCATACAGCATCAGCCACAGTGCACCCCTCATACAGTATCAGCCACAGTGCTCCCCTCATACAGTATCAGTCACAGTGCTCCCCTCATACAGTATCAGTCACAGTGCACCCCTCATACAGTATCAGTCACAGTGCTCCCCTCATACAGTATCAGCCACAGTGCACCCCTCATACAGTATCAGTCACAGTGCTCCCCTCATACAGTATCAGCCACAGTGCTCCCCTCATACAGTATCAGCCACAGTGCTCCCCTCATACAGTATCAGCCACAGTGCACCCCTCATACAGTATCAGTCACAGTGCACCCCTCATACAGTATCAGCCACAGTGCACCCCTCATACAGTATCAGCCACAGTGCTCCCCTCATACAGTATCAGCCACAGTGCACCCCTCATACAGTATCAGTCACAGTGCACCCCTCATACAGTATCAGCCACAGTGCTCCCCTCATACAGTATCAGCCACAGTGCTCCCCTCATACAGTATCAGTCACAGTGCACCCCTCATACAGTATCAGCCACAGTGCACCCCTCATACAGTATCAGCCACAGTGCTCCCCTCATACAGTATCAGCCACGGGGCCCCCCTTTCATAAAAGCATCAGTCACGTGCTCCCTCATACAGCATCAGTCACAGTGCTCCCCTCTTTCAGTATCAGTCACAGTGCACCCTCTACAGTTCGGCACAGTGCTCCCCTCATACAGTATCAGTCACAGTGCACCCCTCATACAGTATCAGTCACAGTGCTCCCCTCATACAGTATCAGTCACAGTGCACCCCTCATACAGTATCAGTCACAGTGCTCCCCTCATACAGTATCAGTCACAGTGCTCCCCTCATAAAGTTTCCTGTAATGTTAATATCTTTTATACCTGATAATTTTACCTATCATATTTATCTACTCTTTTATATGTAGATTGGTAAAGCAATAGGTATCTAGTGAAGAGAAGAGACAGTCGGTTGGTGTCTGTTGGTGAATATAGATAAAGAACACATTCCATGCAGTACTGGATTTATAAGGTTGTATCACACACAGCATTGCTCACATCTGTGTCTCTTGCAGGAGTCGTTCCCATCGTTGTCATCACCAAAAAAGCAAGTGGAGATTTCATGCAGGTTGAAAAGTCTTTTAAGCTGATGGGAGCCGAGGTTATTATATCCATAGAGAACTACACCCAGGAAGATCATATCAAAACCGATGGGAGAACCAGAGACATCCTGATGATTATCCACAGTGGCCTGACTGACATCAGATTCTGCCTGGGACAGAAGAGAGATCCGCGGAGAGACTGGGTGCAGCGCAAGAAGTTCCTGCTGGATTATATACAACAGGCTGAGCAGGAGATGGAATTAAGGGCAAGGGGAGGAGAAGGAGGAGAAGGAAGAGGAGGAAGGGGAGGATGGGGAAGAGAAGGAGGAGAAAGAAGAGGAGGACGCGGAGGATGGGGAAGAGAAGGAGGAGGAGGAAGATGAGGAAGGGGAGGGGAAGGAGAAAGAGATGGAGAAAGAGGAGGAAGGGGAGGGGAAGTAGAAGGAGGAAGGGGAGGAGAAGGAGAAAGAGATGGAGGAAGTGGAGGAGGAGGAGGAAAAGGAGGAAGGGGAGGAGAAGGAGAAAGAGATGGAGGAAGCGGAGGAGAAGGAGGAGGAGGAAAAGAAGGAAGGGGAGGAGAAGGAGAGAGAGATGGAGGAAGGGGAGGAGAAGGAGGAGGAGGAGGAAGAGGAGGAAGAGAAGGAAGGGGAGGAAAAGGGGAAAGAGATGGAGGAAAAGGAGGACGGGCTCAGGATGGAGGAAGAGGAGAAGGAGGAAGATGTGGAGATTCTTCGGTAGACAGGTGGTAGGAGGAGACTGACCAGGAGAAGGAACGAAGATGAAGTTTGGAGGAAAGGAGAGCGTGAGAAAGAAGAAGAGGAGGTGGAGTTGGAGAGGGAGGAGGAGGGGAAAGGGGAGAAGAAGAAAGAAATAAAAAAGAAGATGAGGGTAGTTGGTGCACATTATCGTAGAGTTATAAGTTGTGGTGAAAACATTGAATCACATGCAAAAAGTGGTTTTCTAACTTTAAATGAAAAACTAATATTGAAATACAGCTGTTTAAAATCTATATATGTAAGCGGGTGATTGATTGGCGGGCAAGAAATTAATTACAATCAGACAATATATATAAAAAATGAAAGGTTTATTACATAAATAGAATAGAATGATACTTAACTTGCAATTACAGATGTTATCTATGCATAGTTCTTACAAGGTGAAGAGGGAGCCCCTTGTTGTACCCTCAAAGTACAACCCATCTCGCTCGATGACACGGGTGCTGGGCGCAATGCCATGCCCCAGCCGAGGCTACCTCTCAATGGCACAGGAAGCCTTTTTATACTAGTCAGAGCTGTCTCCCTTAACGCTCAGGATGTCCAAACATAGTATCTTATGTCTGAGTTGTCTAGTCAGCTTTACTAGAGACTTCTTAATAATCTGATCATCCATACATGGGGAAGGTATGAGAATAGCTGTGCATTATGTAATAGTATCAGCTATGATCAGTACAGTGGGGGGAGAAAGATCTAATCATCTTTTGACTATGAGCAGTCGGGGAGGGGTCACCAAGGTCAAACACAGTGAGCAGAAATAGATCCTACGACATGACGCTGTCCTCCACGCAGCAATACACAGGGGTCTATTAGACTGGATCAATCTACAGTATATACATTTGTTTATATAGACTGGATACAAGGTATATTGATGAGGGATAAGATACATATTTTATATACATCTTATAAGGGCACCTTGTTTCAATATACATCCTATTACACTCCAACCTTGTCTTATAGATGTGATCAAGAAGATTTCCTTTTTTTTTTAGACAGTAGATTATCAAATTTGGGACCAATATTATGTATCACTTGCTATATTCTTCAGTTGGTCATTCAGAAAAACCCTCGGCCGGATTGGGCTGAACACAAAGAAAACCCTGTTGTGTAGGGTTTGACAGTCACAGGAAAATTTGTTCTCCCGAAAATTTCTCGACCCAGAAATTGTTTGGGTTCTGGGGCAAGGAAAACGAGGGTTTATTGTCCAAGATTTTTCCCGGTGGGGGGCCAAAAAAAGGGCTCTAAAAAGGTATTGTCCCCCCCTTTTTAAAACCTGTCTCCCTTTTTTTTGTGGGAAGGGGGGGCAGACTGTGATAAGTGCGATTATTAGAGCCCTTTTTGTGGGAGTGCTGGACATAGAACCCAATTGGACCCCTTTGCATTTGGCTCTTTTGCAGACTCCTAGGGGGCGTCGCTTGGCTTTTGCAGACTCCCTGGGGGCGTCACTTGGCTTTTGAGACCTCCCCAAAGGGGGGTGTCGCTTGTTTTTGCATCCTCCCTCAGGGGGGGGGTGCTTTGCTTTTGTGGACACCATCCCGGGTTTTTAGGTCTTTACAATTGCAAAAATTTTAAAATGAAAAAATGAATTTGCTTGCACATTTGAGGGGGTGGACTTTTGGTCTCGCACTAAGAGTAGAGGCAGCGTCCTTGTATAGATCTTCCCACCCTTTTTAAAAAAGATGTAATGGTAAAAATTTTTACACTTTTTCTGTCAACCCCTGTCAACCATTTAAAAACTCCCCAATTGGCTTTTGGGGTTTGACTGCAAGATAATTAACTTGTGTGTAATTTTTTCAAAATTTTTTTGCATTGGAAATTAAAACAAAATGTTTGTCAGAGTGCAGCATTTTGAAAAAATCATAGAGTACATATATAAATGTTTCCCAAACAGGCATAACATTGATTTCCTACCTTTTTTATACTACTCATTGATATTTTTCAGGTTCCACCCGTTCCCATTTGTGATTTCATGTGTTCACATTTTCTAATTTATAGCTTAAATTTTTCAGAAAATAACCAATAGAATGACAGCTGTCCTCAATCCAATACACAGGGGTTATTAGACTGGTTAAAATCTATTCTTGTCTTTACAGAGGATCAAGGTTTTTTAAAAAAGGGCATAAGATAAATTTTTCTATTCACATTTTTTAAAGACCCTTGATAATTTACACCCTATTCAATATTGGGGGCCCAGGGGCTGCTATTGAAGAACGACGTGCTTCACATGAGCTCTGCACGGAACTAACCTTTTCATGCGAAACTGGATGACAAATATGGAATAGAGAAGGACCAAGAAGCTGACTTCAGCCGACAAGATCTCCACTACAGTGCCGGGAAAGCCATCTCAAATTATTTTGCCCCACTCAGGAGTACAGGGGTGCTTGAACTCCCCCCATTGGAACTGCCCGGGGCCCTCTTGCCACCAAAAATCGGTGCGGCGGGTAAGAGCAAAACCCGCGTCCAACGCTTGAGGCCCCGTGCTGAGTCCTCTAGACCCAGATCTATGCAACTCCCTGGCACCTTTTCCCTCCTTGGTGGAGCCTCTGCACCTGCAGCCCGGGTCTACCCTTGCCCGGCAGGGGCTCATCGGGGGCGCCACTGAACCCGCGCCCTCACAGAAACAGAGGCAGGCAGAGCGGAGAACCCCTCCTCCCCACAGGGCGACCTGACACCCCCCGATAGGCTGCTCCTCCGGTCAACTATGCCTGCATCCAGGGAGCTGGGACCATAGCCCTGGGGGGGCAACCCCGGTGTCTGTGACAGCCCTTTCCCAACTGCTGCCCCTTCCTTCTCCCCCCCAGAATGGCGATACTCGCTCGGAAATAAAAGCTCCCATGAATTGGGCGGCTGAGTTGCCAGCAGTGATTGCCCACATCTCTCATCCCACCTTCATCTCCTCTCAAGCTCCACTGAGGGTCACCACTCTCGGTGACCTGTTACAGACCACCATAGAAGCCGCCTAACCAGGGTCTCCCTGCCCCCCACTTCTGCACCCTGATTTATAGGGACTTGACATTGCAACCAATTATGGAACTGATAAGGGAAACAATACTATGCTCCCACACAATCTGTTTCACTTTACAAACAAAAATATTTTGGATGGGCAGAATGGGTGCGTTAGAATGTCCCAAGGAGTTAGTTTGGGCCTCCAAACCCTGCACAAAACGGGGAGCTCTTTAACCAACCTTATCCTCCTTGTGCACAGAACGGCTCAGCTCTTTACATCCACGGATGGCAGCAAGCCTCCCCCAGAGGGACCACACAAGATATCACATGCAGCAGACAGCGAAACCCCCCTTAGGTCTGCGTCCACTCCGGCACCTGTTGCTGAGCCCCCTGAGTCTCTCATCTCTGTTCAGGCCCCGGACAGTTTTTCCCCGGGAAAACCCCAGCCCAAAACCCCTTCAAATGGGAACCACCCCTATGTCCCTTGAGAGAGCCTGGGATTACGTTTCCTGCCTCCTAACCCTTAGAATTCTTCAGGGGCCCCCGGGGGTTTTGAGTCGGGCCCCTCCCGAAGATCCCTTTGCTTATTTTTAAAGGCTCCCCCAGAGTACTTCCCTCTTCTCTCACTCCTGTCAACGAAACTTGATATGAAACAAATGGCACAAGGCCTGCAGCAGGCCTAGAGGCAGGATCTGCGCCCTGTGCAATCTGATGTTGTGGTTCTCCAGGACAAAGTTTGAAAGCTAGAAGAAGCTCAGGAATCTACTAACCTCATAGTCTAAAAATCTACAGGGCATCCACCCTCCAAACTTTTTAAACCCGTAAATTTCAGCTTGCTGCTCAAATGGGCGATTTGGAGAACTGAAATAGAATAAAAACATCGGGACCCCAAAGGGCCTCCCCCACAAAACCAAAGTTTTAAAGCAAATTTTTTTTTGGGCAAACCTGGGGAGCCCCTTTTTGGGAATTCGATCGTGTTCAAAGAGCTTTTATAAACACGACGTCCTAGAGATGTTATATGCAGAATTCCCCCCTACATCACCAAAGAGGAGATTATGATAAAAACTCCAATAATGCAAACTATTGTATTCTATGAAGGCACCAAATTAGGACTCTTTCCGGACCCCTCCAGACAAACCCTCCACCTAAGAGAAGCAATTAAGCCATTCTTATCTTCCCTTTAAACTAAAAACATTCCGTACAAGTAGAGCTACCCCTTCTCCTTGCAAGGGCAAGGCACAAGGGCAACCCCCTCACCTTTCACTCCTCGGCCTTCGTCTATGCTTTCGATTTTCCTGCAGTGTCTCTGGCGGACTGCAAGGCGGTGGTCTCCATAGACTCCCTTCCCCTGCAAGTGACTCTGCTGAACACACAGACCCAACACTCTCCGTCAGTCTCCCTGAACCCCCAAAGACCTCGTAGACACCCAGGAAGCCCTGAAAGTCGTCACCTCAAGACGTGTCCTCTTCGTTGAATGGCTTGCTGAAGTTATGGGAGACTACTCATTCAAACGCCCTCTTTGAGCCGTTTCATTGCCTTTTTCTTTTTTGTATTAAAACATTTACTTTTTGTTTTTGGGGGAAAAATTTTTCCCGGAGACCAAAGGGTGGGGGGCGGTTCCTCTCTGGTCACTCCCGGCCCGGGAGCTTCAAATCCCCGCCCCGTAAGGGCCCCTTTGAATTTTTCCTCTCTTCTTGACACGATGTGCTCCATTAACTTCATTTGTATTACTTTGTCCCATTAGCCACCCGTTGCCCTTTTTGGTAAAGGGGGTTACACAGACACCCCCTTACCCCTTCTTTTTTCCCCCTTTCCCCTTTTTTTTTCTTTTTCTCTATTAAACTTCCTTTTTCCCCCCTTTTTTTCCTCCCTGCGTTGTGTCTTCATTGTGCCTGATCGGGTCGCCAACTGCCTTATTAAGTGTTATATGTCCTGTAACGCTCATGTGGTGTCCTTCTAATGCACTCTAAAATTGTTTTTCTAATTTTTAATAACTTTGGTCCCTAAATAGTCTTGGCCTATCTCCTACAACTCATGGCCGCAGCAGTTACCCAAAACGGGTTTTTTTTAGTTGGTTTTGGGCCCTTTCTTACTAGGCCACCCCCTTCTTATTGTTTTAAAAAAATTTATTCTTTTTTTTTCACAAAAATTGTTTTGGTCCTTTTCTTTGGGTTGGGTGCTCGGATTTTCCCAAATTTTTTAAACTTTGCTACCACCTGTTGGGTGGTCCCCTTGGGGGGCCCTCAGGTTTTTTGGTTTATTGCCAGAATTTGGGTGGTTTGATCCCGGGTCGTGAAGCAAAAGAGCACCGAAAAACAGGGGTTCTCTGGAACCCAAAGCCTAATTTTTTTAGTCGAAGCATCCCCGTATTCTTACCCCCGTTTAAGGGGGTTCCTTGATTAAACAAGTTGAAATAAGATTTTAAAAACACTTCCCCTTGATTTAGGTAAAAAGTTATTCCCGGAAACGTTTTGCCTTTTTTGGGAAATTTTTAGAGTTTAAAATTTTCTTTTTCTTTATTGAAAAATAAAAGGGTTTTTAGTTTTATTACTTAGTTTTTTTTTTGGAGGGGGGCATTTATTAAACCTTCATTGCTCTGTTTGTGACACCCAAAAATTTACTAATAATTTTGCAAAAATTGCCTTTTATGAGAGTTTAAACCCCATTTTAGAATTAAAACCTTAGCTTGGACAAAAAAATACTTTTTAAATTTTATCCTTAAAAAAATCCCCCCTTTTTTTGATAAGTACCCTTGTTTTCAATCTGAATTTTCCCCCTTGTTGGATCTCCTTATCTTTCCATATAGGCTTTCCCCTTTTTAATTTAAATCGGGGGTCATCGCCCCAAAAGGGGGCGGCCCCGAAAATCTCTAAAATTGCCCTTTAATTCCCTAAGTCTATAATTAACCAAACCCGGTGCCTTTGTATTTGTAAGTGCAATC